>JBBPDC010000007.1:7820918-7835375 GCA_037974485.1 Hemigrammopetersius urotaenia | reverse complement strand
TAATATTGTGTATCTGGAATGAATTTTAGATCTTTAAGTCCATCTCATGAAAAATCGGAGCAGAAACAAAGGTGTTGAGTGTACATCACACTCAACTAAAGGCGCACATCACTATTTGCAAAGACCAAAATTGGGTTGGAGCACAAATACGGAACAAAGAGCAAGCACACGTATGTTTAATTTATTTGCTGAACTACTGCTCTAATAAAAGGATGTTAAACTCTGGGAGGCCTCAGTAATTTGTTAAATTATAGTGTTGCAGCCTAAAGGGCTGGACTCTGACATCTTGTTGTTAAAGTATATAGCAGTATGGGGTTAGAAGTTATAGATGATTTAGTCTGTGGTGTATTTAGCAGAATATCTAAGGTATTTTAAAATGCCTTTAAAATTCAGTCACAATGTTAGTATCTAGCTGTGCTGTTGAATGAATCTTCTACTGGAATGCATAAGTCTGGTGCTTCTTTTGTGCTTAGGTTTCTTGAAGTCACGAGATCGGACGCAGCAGAAATTTTACTCCCAGCTCACGAGGACTCAAATGTTCACGCAGTTCATAGAGGAGTGCTCCTTCGTCAGTGACAGACATGCATGCTTGGAGTTCTTTGATGAGTGTGTTCAGAAGGTCTGGGCAATACATGGATTCTGTTAATGATACTTTTCATATTTTCTTTAGCTTTTACAAGCAGTTTTTTAAAGCTATTCATTAGAGCAGTTTTTAGGCAGCATTTTCTCTCTGTCTGTTTCACACTCTCTCTCTCTCTGTAGGTGGATGTAGAGAAGCCAGAGGAGGTGAGGCTGATAGATCTTGATGAGACTCATAGTGGAGAGCACACTGTGTTTATAATGCCACCAGAGGAACCTCAAGAACCTGACGGCACAGAGTCTCCTGCACCCTACAGGTCTCCTGCACTCTACTCCTGTTGCGCACACACACATTGTATGTTACCAGTGCCACCTGGGCTCTGCCTTTTTTTAAGTGTCACTAAGTTGGGTGTGCTTGTATGTATGTGTGTTTGTGTAGCTATGAGACGTTTCCCATCCTGCAGCCGGAGTTGTTTGACCGGCCACAGGACCAGCTCCGCACCCCTGCTAAGGGAAGTGCTCCCAACAGCCCTGCCCCTCGTCGCACCAAACAGGTACACATCACTATCAAAACACTTCTTCAATTTGTCCGCAGTCAGAATTCTTTAACCCATTGCAAGAAGGGTCTCTAGGCATTATGTATTTTCCTACACTCAGAAAAAAATTACCAAAATGCACCAAAAGGTCAATGGAGTGGTTCCCTTAATTTATTTTTTGTATTTTCTTGTTTACAGACCTTTTATTTTTCTATTTAAAAAAGTTACTTGTGAAAGCATTCAAATATGCACACACCCATAGGGCAACTAAATGTATTGTACTTTTAAACCCCATTAAAGATACACAGCTGAACCATAAGTACTCTGATGGACAAAAAAGTACCTGCAGAGTTCTTTTTTTTCTGACAGTGTATCATTGTAAATTTCCTTTAAATACTAGAGATGCAATTTGTTTTAATAAATAAAACATTTTAATTGTGTGTTTAATACTGACTTTCAATTCAGTTTGATAAGTAACCTTTACTTCATTTTAGTAATGGCATACACTTTAAACCGATCTCTTTATGTGAAATAACATCATTTTTTTTATAGCAAAGCTAAAATGCATTTGGGTGAAAACTACTGAAGTGTGTTATACACCCACATGTTTACACTTATAAGAAACATTGACAGACACATGAGATTCAGGTTATAATTTTAAACTAATAAACAATGAGCTGAACCCCCCAAAAAGAACAGTATTTGTTCAGTATTATACACTAGTGCCCCTTGATCGTGTGTAAACTTGAACTTGCCAGAATGTAATGTTCTTCTATGTCTTCTTCCCTTGTACAGGAAATTAAGCTGGCACAAAAGCGGGCTCAAAAGTATTCCTCAGTACCAGACATGTGGTCCAAATGTCTGTTGGGCCACTGTTACGGCCTGTGGTTCATTTACTTGCCCACGTTTGTGCGGGCTGAGAGCACCAAGGTACGAGCCCTTCACGCAGCCTATGAGGTGCTCAAGCATATGGAGACACGTAAAGTGGTTCTGCCGGATGAGGTGAGACCCCACACTACAATGAAGAGTCAAAGAAAGTTACTACAATCTGCATGGCTTGCCCATTAAACTTTCTAAAAGCAGTCGTTCAACATTAGTTACATGCTTAATAATTCTATTTTATTGATGGGGGTTTAACAGAAAAGTCTAATTTTCATGTCCAGGTTACTAACTACAATAGCTTCAGTGACCAAACCTTCAGAGCCAAACACAATAATCTGTCACAGCATGTTCAGTGTTTTGTGTTTCTTGCGAAAACTGAAAAGTGAGATACATGGTGTTAGTTTTGCTTGGCCTCATGCAGTGCTGGCTGTGTGTGTTGTAGGTGTGCTATCGGATCCTGATGCAACTGTGTGGGCAATACGGACAGCCTGTGCTTGCAGTCAGAGTTCTTCTGGAGATGAAGAAAGCTGGAATCACTCCAAACACCATCACATATGGGTACTACAATAAGGTCTGTGCTCAAAACCGAAGGATACTTCTGACACCCCAGTGATCCTTAAACTGGACATTATGTTATATCATCTATGTTTGTTACATATAAGTGTTTTTGTTCTGTCACGCTGCCTCATTCACTTCTTCAATACCTTGATTTCGCAGGCTGTGCTGGAGAGCAAGTGGCCATCCACCAATCAGGGAGGTCGTCTTCGCTGGGCCAAGCTTCGAAACGTTCTGTTGGCTGTGGCACATTTCAGACAGCCAATAAAACACAGACAGAAGAGTGACTCTGTCAGCTCCAGACAAGGTTTGCACACTAAATCATGTCAAACGTTGTAGTGGAGCTGTTATTGCTGAACGTCTAATAACTCTTTTGCACTGTAGGTAACTCCAACCATAATCTCCGCCCCCACTCCGCTCTTATTCGTCAGACCAGCTGGAGTGGTTTGAGTGAAAGCTCAAGCCATGAATCACTGACTGGTCCACTCACTAAGAGCAACAGTCTGAGCAGCATGCGTGCTGACAGTAAGTAACAGGCAGAGGTTTCATTTTATTAATCATTCTTGCTATAATAAAATCATTGCAATAAATGCAGTTGCGACAATACATATTGTCGCTGTTGGAACAAAACCTGGTTTATTTATTTTTTGGCAGCTCCATTTTATTGTGTCATCATTTTATGACTGGACCAATAGAATTTTTCTTAAGGACTTAAAATAAAATTGTAATCTGTAGATCTGAATCATGCACAGGATTCCAGAGATCCAGGGACACCAGCTAGGTTGTTGCCCTGCTCAGCTGCACCTGAAGCAACTCTGTAGTTAATTATCAGGTTTGGTTGGTATTGTAGAGGAGAAATTGGACTATTGCCATAGCTGCTCTTATACACTTGAGCAGGACTGAGTGCTTGGCAGCAACCATGAAGTGGAGCAGCCTGAAGCCACGTTAGCAGTATAGGACACTGTGTTAAGCAAGATATCATTCTGTTCTCTTAAGTAAGGTATCATGCAGTCCTCAGTCAGGATTTTGGACTGCAGTAAAGAATGCAGTGTGATCAGTAACAGAGAAAGGGTTTTCTCTGTGTGTCAAATGTAATCATTTATATTATCAAGGGATATCATCTGCGTCTGCACGTGCTTGGGCAGTTCAGGTTGTGATAGGTCTTCTCAGGTGAAGCTATAGGGCATAGCATCCTGGTGTCTACCAGCTCCGTGCTCTTCAGGTCATAATGTGTAAAGTCTGCCATGGTCCACAGGGCAAGTTAAATGAGCCAAGAAGCCAGTGTGGGGGTCATAGCAAACTTCTCCACTATTTGCTGAAAGTGATAGGAAGGTGAGTGTGACTTGTAGAATTGTACCTAAAAAGTGAGTCTGATGCAACAGCAAATAAGGCATCAGATTAGATGAAGCCTCCTGCTGCTGTGGCAGGTACACGCTCTCCAGGGATAAAGAGACAGCAGCAGAGGCTGGAGAGCCAGGTTGCCGTGTCTGTAGCAAGGTCTCTTTGATCTCTCTTTGATGTCTGAAGTCAGCCATTGTACACATCAGTGAGATGTTGATGGATTCTTAGCCTTTTCTGCGAGCTTTGGATGCTTCGTACAAGGCTTATAAGACGGGCGTGTTTATGTACCATTAATATAACACTGCAGCCCCAGTATATGTTAAAGTTTTGTGTAGATGGTCCAAAGACAACACCCAGAGCTCTCAGTGGCATTACAGTATAGGAAACCCAGCAACAAGCACAGACAGATTGGTAAGAAAAAATCAGTTAAGTGCTGGGAACCCTTGTGTTTTGTTGATGCAAGGTCCCGGTCTGTCTGTTGTGGTTTGCACTTACTCCAGCAGTCAGTAGAAAGAAAATAAAACTGAAAGATGCTCAGCATGCCCTTTCACTGTGCTGGTGTTTGCCTTTTTCCCCCCACAGAGTCTAAATTATCTAGACAGGCGATGCTGCAGAATGCAGATATCGATGACCCTGCCTCTCGAAAACCCCCCGTCGGCCGTCGTGATATGACCACGCTTTCTCCACTGCCCCCTGCCGACCGCATCCTAGTGCGCCGCAGTGATGTCTGCCTGTCCAACTTTTACAAGGAGTGTGCTGAGCCAGAGATGGACTGCAGGTGCCAGCCAGCTGAGAGAGATGGCAGGTACACACAAATTAGATGAAAAATTAAGCTGTGTTCTCAATCTGGTGTTTTTAGTTCTCAGTGGAGTTCCTTTTGTTTTTATAATGCACTACTTTTGTTTTTTGTTTTTTTCATCTGCCTGTTATATTTTCCATCCATCCATCTTCTACCCCTTTGTCCTGCACTTGGGGTCGGGGGGCATTGGAGTCTATCCCAGCTGCTATAGGTTCACCCTGGACAGTCAACGCAGCACGACGCAGGGCCCCATACATAGAAAGACAACCATTCACACTCACATTCATACCTAGGGGCAATTTTAGTGTGCTCAATTGACCTATCCCCAATGCACACGTGTTCTTGGGTGTGGGAGGAAACCGGAGCTCCCGGAGGAAATCCATGCAGTCACAGGGACAACATGCACACTCCACACAGAAAGATCCTGCGCCCAACCTAGGACCTTCTTGTTCTGCGGCAACAGCTCTGATCCCTGCGCATCTGTGCTGAGCCCTTTTATATTTTATTTATTTTTGCTTTTATGTGACCTCCAACAAATGTGACAAGCTTTACAGAATGTTGGCAGCAATGCCATTTAACATAACTGTAAATCAAAATATGTACATTTATGTTGTGTTTTAATGTCAGTTTACATAAAAAATGCATAGTTTGTGAAAATAAGAGGTTTGGATTATATGATAGAATGGTATTACCATTTTATAAACTCTGTCCAACATTGCCGTAGTTGCTATGTAAGAATGCATATGTGGGCTGAACAATTTTCAGTGGATAGTATGCTGTAGGCGTTATTTTGCATCATGTTCAGTAGAAATGGAGATACTGTATATGTGTTTTTTTTGGGTTTTTTTTATAAATTGCCTAATATTAAAAGATCCATTTGTAGTCATGGTTTCATTCTCTTGGCCCTCACTGGTCTCTCCGTCCATCAGGCCTGTGGAGCAGCGGGAGACACTGAACCGGAAGGTGGTGGACGAAAACTACAATAATGTGTCGTCTCCGAGCCGTGGGCTGGCTGGTAAACTGCAGCAGCTGCTCACTCCCACACGCCACCGCGTCTCAGCGCGACGTGCAGCCAGCATGGATGACCGGCGGCCTGGCGCTAACGGGCCTTCACGCAAAGCAGAACAGAGGCTGTCCCGCAAAGCGCAGGTTGCTGAGGGTCTGCTAAAGGCCAAAGAGCGACTCTACAATGCCACCTCAGAGGTGAAAAAGCTGTATTCAATTGGCAAAAGAACATGTTAGGGCATGTTTTACAGGCTTTGACACTCATTCTAAGCACTTCCCTTAAAAACAACAAAACACAATAAATGAGTATCTGAGTATCCAGAGTATTTGAGCCAGCCCTATGGGAAGTGGAAATAAACCGTCAGTTTTGTGATGTTTTTACCAAATTTATCTTTTAACAATAACATATGAATCTTTAACATTACAGGTGGACTTACTGTTCTTGGTCTCTCTCTTTCTCCAGAGCTCACTGTCTGTAGGGAGCGACATTGACCTGACAGAACCCCCAAATTCAGCTTTTTCATTCAGGAAGTCATGGGATTCTGCACAGGAAGGAGCTGGGCTTGAGGTAATCAAATGGTTACTCTGAACTAAGGTTTCACTGTCTCTCTTTCTCACTTTCTCTCCCTGTTCTCTGTTTCCTCCTGTCTTTCTCCCTAATCCTACCTCCCTTTCTCTCTGTGTCAGTTGAACCAAATGAATGACTATGCTGCCTTTTGTTGATGTTGTGTGATTTTCTATTTCATTTCATCAACTCTTAGAGCCTTGGGACTGTTTGTTGTGCACAGGTGTTGATGTCGAGCTGTAGTCTGTGTCGGAACTGTAACTCATTGGTGTATGATGAGGAGATCATGGCAGGCTGGACTTCTGATGACTCCAATCTTAACACTAGCTGTCCCTTTTGCTCAGCAACTTTTGTGCCTTTTCTCAATGCTGAGATATGTGATGTTGGCCCAGTCAGGTATGTAGGTCTGCAGGTATCTCCTGTGCATACCCGCTCCAGCTTAAAACTGATTTAGCTTTTTAAGCTCCAGCTTAAAACAGATTTCAGAACATGTTAGTTTAATTTTCCATGCCACTTGTAGAGCGTGAAATGTCACAGGTGAACAAGTAGGAAGTAACCAGTGCTCGGATTAGTCATTTCAAGCCTTTTGATATGTTTTGATGTTATTCCCCCACCTAGTCATGCTAATGCTTCTAGCATGACTTATAATGCTTCTAGTTTTCATTTTAACACAGAAAACCCAGTATTTTTTAAAGGCTTTTATTGAAAGTCTTCTCTTATTTTTACTTTATCTAAATGATTTTTATTTTTTCAATTTGGAGTGGCTCAAATCTGGGAATTTTGTAAAAACTGAGTTTACATGATATACTTCTGTAATTGCGCTGTCATAAATTTGGGCTAGGTTGTGAGAGTCAATGCAGTCACTTACTCAATGCAAGGATGGGTGGTTTCAGAATAGTTGTGTAGTTCAGTACTTCTGAATTTTGTTGAGCAGTGGGGATCGCAGTAACTGTAACTTGGATTATGAGGTGGAGAGTGCAATGAGGCCCCCTGGTGGTCCTGATGTCTTCCTGCAGCACCTGCATAATGGAGTAAATGAGCACGACTCCAGTTCAGAGACCAGCACGTACTCTGAGAGCAGCAGCAACACTCTCGTAAGACTTCGTCTACAATTTACTGTTTTGTTCCCTTTGATTGAGTGTGTTCAAACATTGTAAATTCTGTGTGTGTGTGTGTGTGTGTGTGCTTGCGGGTAGGGTTCATCCCTGGGCGGTGCCCCTCAGGTGACAGTGGCATACCTGAGTCCTCTGGTGTTGCGTAAGGAGCTGGAGAGCCTGTTGGAGAACGAAGGCGAGAGTGTTCTCTCTCAGGCCCAGTTGCTAGATAGCCACTCCATTCTCTTCTGGAACCTGGTGTGGTACTTCACTCGCCTCGGCCTTCCCTGCAACCTCTTGCAGCTGGTGCGGTCATCACCACTAGCCTCACAGTTTTCACAGGTAACACCTACACAGTTATATACAGCAAAAAAATAAAGCAAACATTTCTTGAAATAAGCAGAATTATGCATATTGTCTTGAAAAATAAAACTATTAGGCTCTGTAGATAAAATGTCTTAAAGGTCCCATGACATACTGATTTTTTTATGCTTTTATATAGGTCTTAATGGTCCCTAATACTGTATCTGAAGTCTCTTTCCAAAATTCAGCCTTGGTGCAGAATTACAGACACTTAGAGCCAGTCAGTTCCACAATGAGATTTCCAGAGTACGCACCGTTTCTGTGTCTGTAGCTTTAAGTGACAATGAGGAGGAGAGGTAACCTTTCCTCCTATGACAACATACGGCGCCAAAATCATGATTCTAGCCACTGCAGGATCATAGGCTGACTAGGGGAACTCGTATTAATGTTAAAAAAATCTCATAAAGTGATTTTTTTTAATGTCATGGGACCATTAAAATAAGTAAACAAAAACCCATTTAAAAAGCTGAATAATCAGTAATGACACAATATTCTGCTAATAAAAAAATCGTATTTTTTTTCGTAAGTCATTTTCATTTGCCACTTTAGGTTTTGTACAGATGTAATAATTCTGTGAAAATGGATAACGACAATGCAGTGTTTTTTTTTTGTGTGCCTCAGAGTTCAGAGAGCACTTCAATAAGGGTGAGGTTACTATGGGACACGTTGATGCCTGATACGGATCAGTGGCCGCCCCTCTATGTGCTCTGGAGAATACATAGTAAGAGCATCTCCTATTAATTGTGGCCTTCAAATTGATGATGTTGAAAGTAATGTTGAAAAAAGAACCCAAGTGATTTGATCTTCTCCTGTAGGTGGCGTACAGATGCGTAATTACAGTTGGCGCAGACACAACCATCCCTTCACTCTGAGCTTTCTAGAGGAAGTCTTGCGCTGGGTCGGAATGAACGAGGTACACAAGGCTATCACAATCTTCCTGGACACCGTTGCTAAGCAACCCAGCACTCCCCGGATACAGAGGTAAGGAACAGGGCCTGGTTCTGGCACATTTATGGCACATTATGCTGATATGCTTTATGTGTTGTGAGAGGGAGGGCAAGAGTAGTAGTGGTGACACTTGGGAAAGCTGTGCATCAATTGTCATTGATTCAAACATATTAAAAGCACTGTTTGACTTTTGTTCATAGGAGTTTGTACAGGGAGTTTTTGTTTCTCACTCTGGCTGCTATGGGCAAAGACCATGTTGGTAAGTGTACAAGTGTCTAACATGTGTTACATGCTGAATTATTTCATAATATAATGAGCTGGCTAATGTTGATTTTGTTCTTGTGCATTCCAGCTGCTTTTGATAAGAAATATAAGGCTGCGTATACCAGGCTAAGTGGCTCCGTGGGCCGAGAGGAGCTGAGGAGGAAGAGGGCTCAGCCACCCAGCCCCAAAGCTGTGGACTGCAGACGCTGCTTTTTGGTGCCGCTGGAGTGCTGAGGGTCTTAGACAGGCATACGCAAACATACAATCCTGTCCCCTACAGATGGGCCATCCTCCCTGCCAGTGGCTGCCTCAAACTGTTTTGTGGTCACTAATCCCTCTTCCCAGCAAACCTTCTGAGAACACACATACACATGCATACTCCTACATGGGCCTCTGTTTCGTCAAATCTACAGACAGTGGATGAAATCCTTTTTCTTCTGTTTCCATCTTCAGCCTTTAAGGGAATGGTACTTGTGATAAATCTCGCTCATCACTCTCCTTGTGTGATTCCATATTGGAGAAAGAGAGCTGCTCTATTTAGTCAGGATAACTTTTCTTTGGTGTAATTTTTAAAAATTATTTATTTAATTTGCACACTGCTCTGGACTGAAGCTGTGAAGTGTTCTATAGTAGTTTTAGCCTCGCTGATTACTTTAGAGGGGTGTTTTTGGTTTGATCCGTATACCTACAGAGGATCTGAAGATGGTTGCTAGATTCAGATACAACAATGAAACAATACTGAAACTGCAGTATCAGTGCCATGTCCTTGCTCAGCAAGTTCACCTTGGCTTATCCAATTCAGACACAGCAATCATGTGCGTTGGCTGCGTCAGTGACATTCTGATCTATGCATTACATCGACATGAGCAGTGCCCTGCATTACAATGCCTTCTGCTGAACGCTGGATATGTTTCACAACAAGGCCTCTTTATCCCATTACTCCTTATAAGCTTATCAGCTGTGCATTCTCAAATCCAGCCTCCACAGTGTGTGTGTTGTGTGTTGCCGGACAGCCTTCGTTATAAAAAATTCAAAAAAACCCTTTAAGCACCACTCCTCGTCTTTCCCCTTGTAAAGTTTTATTGGCTGGTCGGGATTCAAGCAGCAGTTCTTTGCCTGCAGAGCTAAAAAAGGAGTTCTCAGAGTTTCAGGGGAACACCACCAGACAGGTCTAGGCTGCTGGACAAGTGGAGAAACCATCTGAATTGGGGCCACAGTATGGTACTGGCTGACTCTATGAACGGATGCAGAGCAGGCCATTTAGCTTTTCTGAATGCAGAAGCGAGGAGATCAGGAGAGCAGCAAGTGACCCAGAGAAACTGGACAGAAGTGAGGGTGCAAAACCACTGAAAACAGTGCAGCGGAGTAGAACACAAACACATCATGCTAAGGACTTCTCTCCCTAACAAAGACTTTCTGGTTAGAATTTACCTCCTTTTTAGTTTCATTTCTATTCAGTTTGATTTTACTGTTTTAATTTTGCGAAATGTGAATGGGGCTTGGTTTCAGTAACATCAGGAAGGAAGGGAAGTTCAGTGAAGGAGGATGGAAGTTAAATGTGTCCCTATTATTTTATTATTTTACCCTTGCTGAAGGCAGTTGCCAGCATCTTTTTGTGCATTCATGTGCGTGTCTCCTGTCTCTTACATTGCTTGAGAGTTCTTTTTTTTCTGCTTCAGTAATACTCTGAGAGACTCTCATGCACTCCCAGCTCAGCCCTTTAGCACTGTGAGTGGCTCTGTGTGATTAATGTGGCCCCGCACACACATGCATTCACTCCGCTCCAACCGCTGGGCAGCACAGTCATGCAGAGTCACACAGAGTCATGTTTAAATCCATACTGCACAGACAGATTTAACCTTTGTCAATATCAAAGCAGAGGCAGTATCAATATCAGCTCAATAGTGAACTTGGCAGGTGTTCTTGAATGCTGAGCTAGTGTTCCACTATAAAAACTGCTGAGTAAAACTATGCCTAATCTAGAGCATTCAGTCTTGGTGTGTAGGGTAGGGGTCAGGCAGGTACTGCTTTAACTGTGCTGATTACCTACGGAATGCTTTTGTCATTCCGTCCAATAGCCTTTCTCACTTCAGTAGGTTGGGTAGGTCAGTAGTATCTAGCTGCAAGACAGAAGACTAAACCCCAGGCAGGTTAAGGCCTTGGCGAATGTGGAATGACCCCCTGGTTGGGGGTTCTGTGCTTGCTCATGATGCTTTATTCAAGAATCTTTACTTGTCGCACTTAGTGTACAGCCTATATTTGGTACATAATACGATTAAGCGGTACAGTAATTTAGTAATGAAGTAGCCCTGTGAATCCCATGACCACAAAGTTATGGGTTCAAACCCCCAATTGTGTCCTTGAGCAATACACTTCACTCTCAGATGCTGTAAGTAACCCTTGTAAGTTGCTCTGAATAAGGGGGCCCCCCAAATGCCATAAATGTAAATGTTATGAAACTTTTAATGAAATGAAACGGGTTATTGTAAAGTACAAGATTAGTAAAGTATAATGTATAAAAGTATAATGACAATTATGAAAATTAAACAATGTAATTGCACAAATGTTTAATTAACAATAATGACCTACCCTCCTACCTTAACTAGCTAGGTAACTATGGAAGCACCATACTAGATGGGAAACTTCCACCCAAGCTGAGGTTTTGTCCGCCCTGGGGCTTGGTCTGTTAGGCCAAGATGTTAGTCTGTAACATGGTAAAATGAATCGTTGTTTCAACTGTGTGTTTCACTCTGCATATGGAAATTTCATCTCCGTGTTGATCCTTACAGTCTGTGTTTCATGAAAAATTCAAACATTCTTGGCCCTTGATCAGCACCAAGGCCCCAAGAGCTGTCTGAAATTTCTTCTGGCACTGTGGGTTCTGATTATTTAGCAATATTGTGAAGTTGAATAGGAAAATGCTTGGATATGCTGTTTTGCCAGTCTAGTTGAGAGGATATTGTATTATATAGCTCATCTTTGTGATGTGAGCTGCAGTCCTATGGCCTTCACCTCCACGTCCTTTTCCTCCACTCTTGGTGACTAATACCTAATTCCATTCTTTCTTTCTTTTCCTTTCTTTTAAACAGGTTGTTTGTGGCATTGTTTGAGTCTTCTATTTATCATGTAGGTTCAGTGACAAAGGGCCTATACTGTATATTGAGTTGTGTGGGGTGACTTTATACAGCCCAGCAACGGAGTGTGTCTTGTGTTTAAAGATCCTGTTTTGAGTTAGTGAAGGGGTCTTTATTTGTCTGCTTCTTTGAATATGAGGAAAAAAATCGGATGAAAAAAAGCTGTGATACATAGAAATATAATCATTTTGTCATAGTAGAAAAAGGCCAGACCGGCACCAGTGTTGTGTATGTTTAGTCTTAATTTTAGGGGAGAAATCTGAAAAGGCACTGATATAATTTATTAATTAGCAGCATATTAAAGATGAAGAACCTGGGTCAGAAATTGTAGCTTGTTCTTGGCCAGGAATGTGGTCAGTTTGTTCTGACTTTGCCTATTTGTTCTGCAGTGTTTACTGATGACCAGCAGGGGACAGCATGCCAAAGGGAGTGTAACTAAAAGTTAGGAATCACTGTATTTTAATGCGTCTGACTGCAATGCGTTATGGGAGAATATGGGAATTAGGACAGTTTTTATTTTTTAAGGGTAAATAAAAAAAAAAGATTGCAGAGCTATATTTAAGGTGTATTGTGTTCACTGTAGTAATTTATATAGATGTGACTTCTGTTGTGAATGTTGTTTTTAAGAAAATAAATGAAAAAGAATGCTAATTTCTTTGTGTTTTGTTTGATTATTAGTTGGCTTGTTTTGGGGATGTAATACCACTATTTCTTATTGCCTGATTTCTCATCTTGAGTTGTGTTCCATGTTAGGCTTCCGATGCATTTTCAGTGTGTAAGTGATGGGCTGTTTCTTAGCAAACAAAATACATGACTCGCGTCGCTAAAACACTTGACTAATGCCTATAAATATTTAATCTTGTACTGTTCAGTTACATTAACCTCTAACCAGCAGATAGCTTATGTCTGCAGCATCAAAAACATGTTTAACTCAAAGGATTCACATTTTTCTCAGGCATTTTTTAATTGACATTTACCTCTAAAATGAGTAATAAGAAACTTTTTTCAGAATCCACACTGCAACAGCAGTAAACAGGAACTGAACATTTCAACCATTTCACATTTCATTAGATGGAGCTTGACTTGCAAAGCCTTGTTTCCAACAGCAGTGTAACAGAAAATGATGACATGGAATATTTACAGCTATGTTTTACAGTGATCAGCATTATCACACTTAATTCAGAGGACACTTGTAAATTCACTGGTTGTCTTGGATTATTATTTGAATAGCCGACTCTTTACAGTGAAATAATGTACCAAGCAACTTTCAATAACTTTCATTTATCAAATTTTAGGAATTCCTCTTTTAAGAATTCAGAAAATGTACACCTCCTGGTTGCTATAATACTGTTTACAGAAATTTCCTGCTAGACCTTTAGAGTAGTGACAGTGAAAGTGGTAGATAAGCACAGGTTTCATGTGTAAAAACAAAGCAAGCATTCCTTTCTCATATACTCCAGTAACAGCTTAGTTATTTTTATTCTAACTTCAACACTATAAATGATGTCCTGTGAACATTGTTGAAAACTTGCCAGCGTATCCATGTGCTTTCATTGTGAAAAGTGCCATAGAGTGCTGGCAGGTAGAGGTTAATAACGGCTCCTCTGTCACCTGCCTAATTTACATCTCTTCATTGTGAACAGCCTGGAGTTCCTTTGTGAACAAGCTTCAGACAGAGAAGTCCAAAACACTTGCGACTGAACTCTGATTTTTTACAAGATCAACTGATAATGCATGAAAGAGTATCAGAATGAAATCTAGAGTATAATGTAGTTTTATGTGTTATATGGTCAAATGTATTGGGACACAACCCTGTTTTTCAGGGTTTGGGCTAGGCCCCTTATTTCCAGTGAAGTGTAATCTTTATGCTTCAGCATACCGAGACATTCCAACTTGTGAGAAAGATCCTTTTCTATTCCAGCATGACTGTGTCCCAGTGCACAAAGCAATCTCCATAAAGACATGGCTGGATGAGTTCGGTGTGGCAGAACGTGACTAGCCGCACAGAGCCCTGACCTCAACCCCATCCAACACCTTTGGGATGAACTGGAACGGAGATTGTGAGCCAGGCATTCTTGTCTGTGTCTTACCTCATAAATGCTCTACAGAACGAATGGGCACCAATTCCCCATAGAAACTCCAAAATCTTGTGGAAAACCAGTTATACGTAGCTGTAAAGTGGGGACTAACCCCATATTAAGGGCAGGTGTCCCAAAACTTTTGGACATACAGTGTATCTCATTCCACAATATACTTCCAAACATTTGTAGCTGCTCAATTAATGTTGCAAAGGTTTTAGTGGAGGAGGGGGGGGGGGGGGGGGGGGGGGGGGGGGGGGGGGGGGGGGGGGGGGGGGGGGGGGGGGGGGAAAGGGGGGGGAAGGGGGGGGGGG
>JBBPDC010000007.1:7788165-7815107 GCA_037974485.1 Hemigrammopetersius urotaenia | reverse complement strand
ATGTTTGGTTAACCAATGACTGTCACTGATTGATGATGTCATGTCATATTTGACAGATTCTCTGAATGAACTAATTGAACTAATTATATGTTTCTCCATATAATCACCATGATTTTTTAAATATATTCTTAGTATATTTTTAAAATGATAATAATAATAATGACAATAAAACCCGCTAAATATTTCAAAAAGCAGCCCAATTTTTATAGACCTGCCCAATGCCAATTTTCCCAGCCCAGCATAACCCAAAAGAAGCCCAATTGGGCGGAAAACCGCTCAATCTGGCAACACTGACTGCTAAACAGGTGTGTCCCAATACTTTTGTTCACTTTGGCACTTTCAGGCTCCGCCCTCTCAGTCTTTTGTTGTGCTGTGATTGGTCGGTTCGCCACTCCGTTCTGTCAGTGTCGCTTCGTGTGAGCTGTCACCACGGCAACCTCGTTCTCCTCTAGCTCGTGGGAGCTCAGAAGCTCTCAGCTGCAGTAGGACGAGGAGGCACTGGAGATGTTCAGTGAAGTTTCCTCACGAAACAAGGACTCAACCTCTGGATTATACACGCTTATATAAACTGTACGAGTCTCTCTCTGTGTGTGTGTGTGTGTGTGTGTGTGTGTGTGTGTGTGTGTGTGTGTGTGTGTGTGTGTGTGTGTGCGCGCGTTAGTCATTTCTTCATTCTTCTTCATTTCTGGAAGCGGAGATATCTGGAACAAATGAAAGTGACGCACCAACAGGAGTAAACTACTTACAAACCATGATCTCGACCACCGCTCCACTGCTGCTTCTGCTGACTGCTTTATCAGGTGGGATAAATATTGGCATTTTTCGTTCTGACATATGAGTGATATATTCGGCTGGAACAGCACACTAAATGTTAAATACTGCAATAAAAATAAATGCAATGAAATGCTTCAGTTTATCATTCAGCCGCATTCAGTTCTTGCGTACTTATATTTTTATAGTTTGTTCTTACATATAAACCGTATAGTAATAGGCTATTATTATTTTCAGCAATTCCAGCAAGAGTTTTCCTACTTTCCCGAAACCTTTGAGCTGAATGCATTTCCCGATATTGGCATATTCCATATTACATTTCCCGATATTGGCATCATTTTTGCCTCTTGTATATTATGTTTGGCAAGTTAAAGTTATATTATTTTTCATCTATATAACCATAAACCGTCTGTTCAAAGTTTAAGGTAAGATAAGACAAGATAAGAAGGAACATTATTTATCAAATAGGAAAGTCTTTTGTCATTAGCATACTCAGTGCGACAAGAAATAATAAAAGATTGAACAAAAAATAGACTGTGTAAAGATTTATTGCACTGTACCAGATCAGTAATGTTTTATGTAAATGACTTAGTATTAATGCAACAAAAATAAGAATAAATGCAACAAAATGTTTCAGTTTAAGAGTTCACTGTTTACTTAATTTTTTGTCATGCTTCAATGGTTCTCAATCTCAATGGTTCCGATTTAAATGGATCAGTTGAAATGTTTTTTGTTACTCAATGCTTTTTTTCTGGACGGTTATATAAAAAATACTAAAGTGCAGCCCACACACATTAGTGTTGTATTGAACACAAATGGCAGGATTGTGAAATATAAAATCGACTAATTTCAAATATATTTTCTTTTTCTGATGGCCTTTGGTCTGCACTGTGGCTTTGTATCTGAGGCAACTGTTCATTAACCCATTCATGCCCAACAAATACATTTAGTGTGAAAAGGTAAACAATTCCACAGAATTGGTTCTGATTGATCTACAGGTATTGTATTTTGTGTAGTTCTGTCTCAGATGAACTCAGATGTCTCAGATCTTACAGAACCCATAGATATTTGAATTGCCTGTCATTTTATATACTCCGTCAATCAAATTGATCTTTTACAATCAAATTTGAATTTTCAGATGTTTTTTTAATAGGTATGACCAAAACTCTATGTATGATAAAGACTAATTTTAGTCATGGGCTTTACTCATTTAAAAATATCTTCAGATTTGTGCTCAGGCAAGCTCAGAGAACATTTGAACCAGTTTATACTTTTAGATGTGGATGTGCATGGGTTAGTTTTCATTGTGTGCTAACAATGTCTTTTCCTCATGTGTTGCACATATGACTAGTTTTTGGAGATCTTGTGATTCATTCAGGCTGTGTAATGAAGTTTGTTGCTAAGAACTTGTTCATGAGCGCAGCTGACACACTTGATTTATTTGGAAAATGATAAAACTGATGAAAGGGATCATGGATTTTGTTGCAAACATGTAACACTTATCTCACATATTCCTGGGGGTCCAGGGGTGTATTGAAGATAAAGTGTGTTGCCTTGAAGGTGGGAATAACACAGAAATAACACAATGAGCCCTTAGTGGCCAGTTCTTGTCCTAGAATCTGGCTAACCGATATCCATATTTAAATAGTATGTGAATGATTTAGGATTTTGCAGTGTTGCTGGATAATGCTTTTACTTCTTAATAGGGTCTGAACATTTAGGGACACTTTAGAAAATATTAACACATGGAGTCAATGACTCTGGATTTCAAAAATAAAAAACACACTAATGTGACAGTAATAGAAATTGGCTCTACACTTTTTGTTCATTATTATTTAATCATTGTTTGATATAGTAACACTTTAATAAACAATGCAATTGACAGAAAATGTTACAGGATAATATTCCATCAATTTGGGCATTTTGGCATTTAAAGTGGTATAAAGTTAAATGCACTTGTCTTTAAATATTTCACCTGATTTTTCAGAATTGCCAAATTTACGGCTATTAACCATGATTAACATATCACATATAGAATCAGAACACAGTTTTAAAGGTTGTTTGGGATCATAATCACAAGGGCCGTATTTCCCATCAGCCCCATTGTTAATAAAAATTTGTATGTTTATCTGCTGTGCTTTTTTTTTTTTTACTTCAAAGCACCCTGTAAGAGTTTTTAAGTTTAAACCATGCCCATATTGTTGGGCATGGTTTATACAATATTGATACTCTGTTAATGCTGGTTTTCATAATTTGATAAAGTAGTGCCTGATGATTATATGTGTGGCCTTTCTGTCTGTTATGGATCAATACTGAAGTGCAGGGGTTCAGACTGAAATTATGCATGACACCAGGTTTTGGGTTGAAAACAGCAAGTTCATGGTCAGTGGTGCATAGCAGACAGACGGACCTGGGCCAGACAGTGACACTGACCTCTGACCCTGTCCCTCATCCCAACCCCACTTCATCCCAACACCCCTCATTTCCATACGACTGGGGAAGGGTTGAGATGGGAGGGGCACGGGGGGTGGGTGCTCTGATTGAGATCTCATTACTAGGGGCAGTAATCCATGCAGCTGCTTCACCCCCCCGCACACACACACACTCAGACAAACACACACAGAGGCACAACTAGGCTACTTTAAATCCAACAAGGCTCCCCCCAGTTCAGGATCTTAATCCAAAAGATCCACACAGCGTGCGTCTCAGGGCCGGTCCAGCCGCCCATGCAGAGAAGGGGGGACACTGCATCCATTCTCCCTGCCCCGTGGATCACCCACCCCGCTGCAATACATTCACGAGTTGGGGCTGTTTCATGTTTACCAATTAGGGCCAAACTTAATTCGGTACTGTGGGAACTGATTTGCAGCTGTGAATACGCATTTAGGACAAGTGCTGAGGCCTTTAGAACAGAGAAGAGCCAGGAAACTTTAAACACATCTCTTCACCATTTAGCAGCCCTCATAAAAAATTAGTGCTTCATTTGACTGAAGAGAGAGAATTTTGTATAACTGGCAGCTGCTGGAAAAATTCTGTCAGATAGAAGATGCTTCTTGCTCTCTTCTTGATGCTTTTGCCCAGTAGAAACGTTGTTCTTCAGGTTCATCTGGCTGCACAAAGAGATTTGAATGTATCTCAAAAAGATTTTGTTTTGACAACGACAATTAGTTTTATATATAAAGTACTTTATATAGCTTAGCTCCATTAGAAATGACAAATTATTGAATATGGAACACGAACATGGAACAACACAGACTAGAAAGTTGATCTGTAGTCCAGAAGATTTATATCTAAATGACAGAAAGTCTTTTGAGTAGCAAACTTAAAAAGCAGTGCAATATGTACAGACATCCTCTGTAGTTGTAATGGTACATACAAACGCTGTGCAGCTTTCCAAGAGTAAAGAATGTGTAAGTTTTTATTACACCTCTCATCAGCCCCTGAAATACTGGTATCTATGTACAGTGCAGTGTAGAATGCAGCATGCATACTATTTCTGAGTGCAAAAATACATTTAACTGTGGTTGCTGGGTCCAAGGTTATTGTTTTTGTTTTTGAAATGTTGGTTGGTGCTTGGTTTGTACGTCCGAGGGTACATATTTGAAAAGAGAGTGTAAAGAAACAGAAACATAAAATAACATAAAATGTGATGTATTCTACATGTACAGAGCATGTAAACCCTTTGATAAACAAGTGCCATATCAATTACTTAGAGAGCCCTGACAAGCAGTTCCCACTCCCTCTAATTGTTAGTTAATTTAATTACCGCCCTAATAAGTCCCTGGGGATTTGTTGAGAGGAAGTAAGTGCATGCATCAATATTCATTTGGCCAACACCTCAATCGGAAATGCTCCTGGGTCTTATCCACACCCAGTCCTCATTTTGCCTGCACACAGTAATGAGCATCCCTGCTTAAACAATAGGTGAGAGCTTTGAGCTTGTGTGCCTGCACTGGCAGCAAAAGAGCATGGAGTCAGCCAGCAAGAGAGGGGAGTTAACTCACATTAGAGAGACAATAGGCCTGCTGGGGCTGCCTGGCTCCTGCTGGGTTTAGACTCAGAGTCGCTCAGACTCACTCTCTGTGTCCCAAACTGTGGCACTATGCCTGTCTGCGCTGTGACCAACTACTGAGGTTGTGGAGACACAGAGGCTACGCAGCCTCCGGTGAATGTGAAAGAAGCAGCGGGGTGTGTTGCTTATTCTATGCAACATCCTATAAAACATTTACAACAGGAGCCGTAAAGGAAGATTTAAAGATCCAGCACAATGTATTGTATTTCACACTGTTTTAACCCCTGTAGGTAAGATTTGGCCTGTCCTTTGTCCTTAAGTTACGTTTGCCTCATAATACACGAGCAAGCCTGCATCAAAGACTTCTTTTATGTGTTTTTAAGCGTGTTTGCAGACTTTCACAGAGATGCCATTTTAAGTTTAAAATTGATATAATATCTTCTGGGTCATCAAAGCACCATCAAATGTTTATTTGAAGCATTTGACCAAAAGAAAATATAAAATATATGAACTAAATACAGATGAAATGCAGTCTTATGAGGTGGTCCTTAACTCTGCACTGGTTCCAAGGGCTTTAAACAGACAGAGGAACATTTCAATTTCAGATTTTGTGACAGGATTTCATTCGTCTGGCTCAGCCACAGCAGACATTAAAACCATCAATAAGGGGATTTGGCCATGTTTGTCCTAACTGCGTCACCCATGTCCCCTTGCTCTATTGGTTGGGGGTTCAGGATGATGCAAAATCACAATAAGCTGTGAAGTTCACGGTCAGCCTTGAGGACAATAAACAAAGGAAGGGTATTCTGGGCCTTTGGTTATCGAACAGAAGCTGCCCCCTCCTCCCTGCCTTGCACCCACTCTCTCATGACCTTTAGGGTCTGGGATCACCGTCTGCCCATGAGGGTGGGGTTGGGTGAACCTCTAAAGTTCTCTTCTCGTTAATGACACCCAGATGGGAGGTGAAATTATCCCTATACTTGGTCTCCCAGTCACACACAGGGCCAGGAGGTCCAATAGCGCTTTACGAGTGGAGATGGGTTCTCTATTGTGGGTGTGTAGAATACAGATGGGGCTGCAGGCATAACTAAATCGCTGTAATTTAACAAAAGGACCATTATGACCACCACATCACGCTGCAGTCAACAAATAGTTTGATTAAATTTATCCAAAGTCTCTCAATCTAAATTTTAGTGAAAACCCTCTGGCTCCAACCAGTGAAGCCAGCAGAATGATGCCTCACTGGTTGGAGCCAAAGTGTTGAAATTTGTTCAAACACTAAACATCTCAGAACTTTTCATGGCAAAGGTAGTTTATTGTAAAGGTTATGCACAATTCTTATAAAAAACGAGTACATGCATGTCCTGTGACAGGAGCCAATGACACATAAAGCCAAAGTAAGTTGGAAGATTTTAGTAAGTTCCTGCAGTTCAATTCCACTGCCAGGTTTTTGTACATCTGCACTGTGTGTAGAATGAGAAGATGTATATTCATTAAGGAGGTCTTAATTTGTAGCACTAATAAGGCATAAAAAAGGTTTGAAGTGAAGATGATTCTCTCTGAAATGTTTTTGAGTCATGCACAGCTTGAGTTGGATGAGAGCCAAGGCCTGGAGGTCATGTATTATTGTTATGGCCAGAGCTATGAACACAGCACAATGGTGATGATGATTAAATATATTGTAATATTTGTGGATTTTGAAGAGAAGGAAATGGTTTTCATGATGGTAATTCTTGATTATGATGTCATTTTAAGAGAAGAAAACAGCAAAACAGTTTCCCCATAACAAGCAATGTCACGTTTGATATTCATTTTCTTTCCTTAATTATTTATAACTTATCAGTTGATCCCATACTGTGATGTTAAGAAAATAGTAGGATATTATAATACTGAATTTGATCAGTACTGTCCCACAGTATGTGTTTGTGGGATAAACAGATCTTTCGTATACATAAATGTAAAGGACAGAAGAATGGACAGAGCAGCTGGACTGTGACTGGTGCTGCAGAAGTGTTATGAGGATGATGGTGATGGCTATGCAGATGGATGTGATATTAGAGGGTCAGACAGTACTTTATGTTGACTATATTGTGAGATGAGGTCAGAGGGTCCAACAGTCAGACGCTATGAGAGGTGACAAACTTTCAAGTTCATGTCTCATACAAGTTTAAGTGCAACTGGAGTGTTTTTTGTGTTGTCTTTTGGGGACAGCTGGGAGAGGGAGTTTTCGGGTGCAGGCTGTGAGAGGGGTCATGGTCTGCGCCAGTGAATCACCCAACACGGGCACCCCAAAAAGACACAGAGAATGGGGGGATGAGCGTGTCGTCAGGGGCGAAGTTTGAGTGATTGGGTGGCATGGGAAAGTCACCCCCAAGTTCAAGTGAAAAGGGAAAAACTCTGTGGGGGCAGGGAGAGAGGGCAGATGGTTCCACAAAATAGGGTGGGGGGATGATGGGATTGGACGGGGCGGGCCAATTATAGAGTGGTGGGTGCAAAGATGGAGTGCTATCACTGGTCTTACCCAAACCCCAAATCATACGGCCCTGCTCCCTGCTCCCTCCACCCCTCTCCCCTACACTTCTGACATCGCCGTGGCTCTCACTGCTTGAATGGCTCTGTGGCATTCAGCAGCATTGTGCGGCTGTTTTTGGGGTGATGGAGAGGGGTGGGGGGTGCTAACAGAGCCATCAATCAGACTGGGGAAAGTCAAGTGCAAGTTCAGCTGAGATGAATAGCCTGGAGCAGCCCCTCTTCAGCCAGCCTGCGGCCCCTCCTGCGCTGTTGTCCCCAACTTTCTCATGTGAACACCCCACAGCCTACAGAGCAAATGAAGCTGTCATCAGGGCGCTCCCAGACTCAGGCCTGTCCTCTGCCTGCATATTTTTTAAGAATGACTTATTGTCCAAACATATTGGCTCAGTGGACCTAACTGTTTTGCTGAGTCTATGGGCAAAACAGTTAGGAAAATCACTTCCTTTTACAGAAATAGCAAACTATATAGTGTATTAGTCGTATTTTAGTGTTGTTCGAATTCTCAGTGGTAAATGCTCTGGTGATTTCATGGTAATCTCGGCACTGCCTAGTAAATATAATGCAGTGGGTAGTGAATGAGTTCTTGGTTCCTCTCTGTCTCATTTATTTACAGTGGACATGGCTGTGTGACTAGTCCTGAAGCTTCATACCTGTGGTCCATTTACAAAGGTTACACCTATAGGATTCCAAACACTGTAGTGAACTCAGCAAGACAGGTTGAAGTGAACCAAATCGTGAATCATTGTGTCCGTACTACATACAGCATCTAAGTCAAATTGCAGGCCCTGCCAAAAAGGTGTAATTCTTTCAGACTGCTGCCACAAGAGTCAGCTGAATGTCTATAATACAGTACATGTCAAAGTTCACCCATTATTTTCTGGCAGACAAATGAGCAATGATGTCAGTGTTGGTGTAGCACTATATTCTCCAATCAATTACTGTATTATGGGCCATTACTCCTCTTTCTCCTGCCCTTATTCTCAGGGCAGAAGCCTAGCCTTTACAGGATTTACAGCTCCATAAAGCTGTGACTTGGAGGGCCATCTAAAGTAAAACCTCCGCACTGCCTTGCCCCTACTGTTGTGCGTCACATCCATAAAGACACAAAATATGACCGATCCTCCTCTCAGCTTGTGTTTATATTATGTATTTGTTCTGTAGTTTTTCCCACATTTCAATGAGATTTGTTTAATGAAATTATCTTTGCCTCTTCAGCTCATCAACATCCTCCATGATGTGCACCGTCATCGTCATCATCACCATCATCATCATCATTATCATCATCATCCTCATCATCCTCACCATCATCCTCATCATCATCATCATCATCGCTCTCAAGCAATTATCTCATTCTCTCTGCTCTTCATTTCATAACTTTTTGTCATTTGTGAGCACCAGTAAGCCATTGCATTTTAGTAAGAAGTTTTTTACGTCATCTGACTTTTTTACCTCTTTTTTCTCTCCCAGGTTTGAGTGGGGCTTCGGAGCTGGCCTTTATTAAGGAGCCCAATGATGTTATTGCAGTGCGAGACCGGCCCTTGATGTTGGACTGTGAGATTGAAGGGGAGGGCCCTATCACTATTACCTGGCGGCGAAATGGTATACCCATTCCTACAGGCACCAGAGTGACTGTGCTGGACAATGGCATGCTCCTAATCCGAAACTTCCAAAAACGGCGGGAGAGCAACGAGACGGACGCTGGAGAGTATGAGTGTGCTGCTCAGAACCGTTATGGAATGCTGATCAGCCGTAAGGCACGGGTGCAGCTTGCATGTGAGTGGTAGTGGAAATACTTGAGTAATGGGATTAATTCAGTGCTACAATTCTGTTATAAAATATACTTTTGAATTGCACACCTGGGGTCTCACCCCTTGATTCCTGTCTTTTCAAATAGAATGAAATGGACAGGAAACTGGCTTTATTTCACTGTAACACACTTAGTTTCACCTAGAGACCTTTTAATTCATACCTGGTAACTCATCCCTCTAACTGGCTTTCCCACTCTTTCTCTCACTCATGCTTGCTCTTCCTCCCCTCTGTCTTCATATTTCTGACCCCGTGCACAGCTCTGCTATAAATAACCCTCTATAATCTTAAACACTTTTATCGTTCCTTCCACCCTTCTGTTTTTCTTTGTCTCATCTCTCTGCTGTCTCTTTGACCAAACCTGCAAATGACTGCCCTTTCTGGCTCCTCTGGGTCTCCCATTAGGCCAGAGGTTACCATGGGTATGCACTCTCGCTCTGAAAACTCTGCCTCCATTATTGATCACCAGCTCTCCTGGTGCAGCTTTTTACTGGATGCTTCAGTAGGGGATACAGAGAGCTTGGATATTCAATGTGTATTGAAATTTGTTTCTGTTCTCCAACAGCTCTTCCCAAGTTTCATACTCACCCTGAATCCATGGCAGTGGATGAAGGAGGGGTGGCACGTTTTCATTGTGCTGTTAATGGCATCCCCGAGGCTAGCATTACCTGGGAGAAGAACAGGACCACACTCAACACCGATGATGAAAGGTTAAACAGGCATAGAATAGATAGAATACACAGAATGCAGAATACCACAAACACACACACTGACTGCATTTACCTGTAATGTTCAGCTTGCCTTAAATACAGACCACAGATGAAGCATGCATGCACTTACCACACTCAACAGTAGTACTGTAAAACTGATAGTTCTCAACATACAAACAATTTCCCACCTCACAACATCCGAATTCTGTATAAAGGCAAGGTTATTGACACTCTGCTTCACATTGTGCCTAACAATACAATTACCTGTGATTAAATCACTGTAATGATTTGTTAACATCTATAACATCTATACTCAATCACACTAAGTATCAGTTGCTGTGAATAGGGGCACACTCAAGCAACAGAAGATTCTGTGTTGATAGTCTTTCTCTCCCTCCTTTAGGTACACTCTGCTGCCTAATGGTATCCTACAGATCACTGGTGTGCGCCATGCAGACAGCGGGCAATATCGCTGTATGGCCAAAAATATTGCAAACACACGTTACAGTTATGAGGCCCAGCTCACTGTCACTGGTGAGACCGACAACAAGATTGTTCTTTACATCTGGACAGAAAATCTGTTGACTGTCAGTGACACTACTGTTCTCTCTCTCTCTCCTCTTCCTCATAGTGGCAGCTGCCCGTGCCTATAAAGAGCCAGTGATTCTTTCTGGCCCACAGAATCTCACCATCAATGTCCATGAGACTGCCATTTTAGAGTGCATTGCCACGGGCAACCCCCGGCCGATTGTGTCCTGGAGCAGATTGGGTAAGATGAAAACCATCTCCATTTCTAGTTTGCCTGCAACACAGATTCTTATGAGGAACAGCTTTTTCATAGCTCCTGGCAACATCTGCATCATTATTATTACGAGGGCAGTTGGTGACCTAGTGGTTAGGGAGTTGCCCCTGCGATCAGAAGGTTGAGGGTTTGAATCCCAGGTCTGGTAGTGGTACCACTGAAGTACCCTTGAGCAGAGTACCGCCCCCCCCCATATTCTCTCCTTAATCTTTAGAGACAAAACTCACTGCTGTTTTATCATATATCACTCATAGGTGATCAGGGATATATGATTTTAATTCACTTTGTCTCTCTGTTTTTCAGATGGCCGTTCTATAGGAGTGGAAGGGATTCAGGTGTTGGGCACAGGTAATCTGATGATCTCTGACGTCTCCCTCCAGCACTCTGGAGTGTATGTGTGCTCAGCCAACAGACCTGGAACCAGGATGAGGCGTACGGCGGTGGGTCGACTGGTAGTGCAAGGTAAAATGAACATACAGTCAGTTCCATACTTATCACCCATAGAAAATTGGGAGGATGTTTTGTAGTTGTAGAACTCTATTCTGAATTGAAGTTAACTTTCTTTAAGAAAATAATATATATATTATACATTATACCAGTATTAGTATTTTGTGCAGCCTTCCCTTGCTTGCATTTCGTAAGGCTTTATGCAACTGAAGAATACAGAGGAGAAATATATCTCAGTGACACAACACAAGACGCTTAGGTTTGTAGTCAGATGAAACAAAAGCTGGTTTTCAAGGTCTTTCAGTACTTTGAACAAAACAAGTATAGGTGCACAGTGACATTTTATAACAGAAGCATTTTCCTTAGAAACAAACAAATCTTCCATGATATTTCTTTCTGTTTCTTCAGACAGACTTCTTTTATTTAGTGTCTCCTATTCACTGAATTAGATGTAACCTCACTTTAGCAATTTTCTCTGCTGATGCTTGATGTCGCCACATTCTAGACACTATTTTACCATGACACGAAACACCTCACATATAATGCAAGAAAGAGATCAAGAGAAAGCCTAGTACACCTGTAGTTAATTATGGTTTACCTGAGTCTTGTAAGAGGAGGAGAGTTATAGAGGACGTATGCTTTTTCAAATCTATATGGGTTTTAAAGAGCAGTCAGTTGAGTGTTGCTGACTGGGCATTTTCCAGGGTCCAAAATCTGAAACTGCTCATGAACCACATGCAGCTGCCCTGGTGGAGGTCAGTCATTAAATTAGCTTGTGCCGGACCTGATTGGTTTTATCTGTCCAGCCCCAAGCCAAGCCATACAGCGGTTCACTAATTCCATCCACACAAGCACACAAATACACACACACACACAGACACTGAGGATAAATTTTGGCAAGCTAAACTAGATTAACCTGGCCCGGGCCTGGCCGTGACCCTCTGGCGGAGTTGACACCCTTCCCCCTACAACCTTTGACCTCACACATACACACACATCTCATAATGAATGACTAGGGTTCCAGCTGGACTCTTATAATGGACTATATGCCAATCCAGTATGTATTACCCCACCTACTTCCCACACTGTGGATGTTCATATTTTGTATTTGGTAGCTAGAATGTAGACACTGTACTCCAGGTCTATGCATAATGCACGAACCCACATCATTTTTGCTGTTCATAAGGACTCTATATGTGGACCACAGTATTGTATGTTTTATAAAAAAACCCTAGACAAGCAGGGCCTAATCTTTGAAAATGGTAGAATGTGGATCCTTTGTGACAGAGGGCTTCTACCTCTGTACTCTGAATCAATCAATCAATAGCTCCCCCTATCAGTGTCTCTTCATCACAGGAGCTTGGAATGGCTGGATAATGAATTCATTCATTTATTGATTGAGGTGGTAGAGGAACAATAAAACCTGACTATTCTTGTCACTTAGATTTAAACAGAGAGCTCTACATGTATCAATCTTTCACTTCTGTGCTCGGCTTCCTCTTATACTATTCCTTGTTGCTGCTCATTTTGGGAGGCACTTGGGGGTTTTGTTGTTGTAATGCAAAAAAACTGACCGAGTTTATTTCATTTTGTCCTGCTTTGCTTCACATTCACAATCATTTAAAATAATCATAGAGTGAATTCCTTTTAGCACTTCTTGTATTTATTGTTATATCTTCCTATCTTCCCATTATGTTCCTTTTTTGTACATTGTATCAATGTTATTGTGTCTGTAATATGCCATCTTTAATGTGCTCTCTGCTGGTCCTGGCCACTTGTCCTTCACATCACACCATCTGCTTGCTCTTTTTCAAGACCCCTGCTCTAGTTTTGCCCCCTGCACTTGAACTTGAGCAGTTTTGTGTGTTTGACAATGTTCAGGCTCGTGCAGGTGTAGTTTGCATATGATGGGAGTATGTAAATGAGAGTTAGTCACGGGTCTGCCTGCTCTGACCCTGTCTGCCCTTTCGTCTTGTGCCGGCCTGACGGCTGCAATAGACCCAGACCGGCTCAGCATATGTGGGCTGACCTGCCTGAATGATAGAAAAAAAGACAATGGGCAGCCATCTGTGGAAAGAGAGGGACAGAGAGATATATAGAAGTTTCCAGATTTGTAGAAGGATTTGAAGCCACTCCTGAAAGAAAGTAGTAGATGTTTAGTTGGTGGAGTTTGAAAGTTAATTCAATTCAATTTATTTTTATTTTATTTATATAGCACTTATTACAACCAAGACTCAAAAGGGGAACCCATCCTACCCCGGTCGACCCAAAGAGAAAGGAATGAGAATCTTTAAGGGGATAGATAACAAGAGAAGGCCTTCATGAACAAGATTATTGGCAGATAGGCCATCTACAGCTAACAGAGTTGGTATCACTAAGTGTCCATAGAGGTACATTTTTAGCCAGCTTATAGACTTAGCATTGGTCTCTGTATCCACAGATAGAAATCTATCAATAAAATAAGAGAGAAAGAGAAATGCATTTTCTATCTCTGTACAGAGATAGAAAACTATCAATAAAAAGAAGAGAAAGAGAAATGCTGTTCTGTTAAGAAGAAAGCAAAACTTACACAACAGAGCTATGACCAATTTTGGAATATCTGGTATTAATTTTCTCTATCTAATCTAAGTCATAGGAGATGTATCATGAATAAAAACCTTAATGAAGATATAAATGATGCAGGAATTTAGTTTGAGTTAAAGAGTGTAAAGGAGCCAAAGCAAGGGTGGAGAAGAACTGGAGAGACAATGCTGGGGGCTGCGAATAAAATAATAGAGGAGAGGAGAAGAGGGGCAAAATAAATGTGTCTCAATGAAGAATCACCTCTCACCTCTGACCCATGACCCTATCCCGGCAGGCCCCTAGGAAATGATGCGTGTTAAGAGTGGGGGTGGGAGAGTGTGTGTGTGTGTGTGTGTGTGTGTGTGTGTGTGTGTGTGTGTATGGCAGGGTGATGTGAGAAGTGTTAAAGCTTCAGTGGGGATAGCAGGCTGGGTGTTGGGCGACGCCGGGTGCTGCTGGTCTTTGGGGATTACAGGCAGCAGCCGGTCTATCAGTGACACACACACACACACACACACACACACACACAGACAAATTAAAGCTAGAGAGAGATGGGTGAGAAAAAGAAGCAGGGGTATTGTTTTTCATGATAACTTATCCTGATGGAGCCTTAATCACTCCTGAATTTTCCATGACCATGAAATGCTCAGTTCCTGCTGTATAGCGAGGAGCTAAGCTTAATTGTATTTAAGCAATAAACATTTTAACAAACTGTAGTATACTTTTTAGCCCAGGAGAGAGACATCGTCAGCCAGGAAAGCCGAATATAGCATCTCTCGGAGCCGTAACAAAGCTCACAATACCTTAAGTGCATCTCTGTTTGCTGAGCACTCAGCTCTTTGGAGTTAATGCTTTTGCTTAAGTTCAAGTGTGAAGAGCTCTTCAAGCTGCCTGGTTGGACCAGTTGGGAGGATTTATTACAGGAACCCCCCCTCCCAACACTATGCTGCCATTAAAATTAGGTCTGCGTACACATACACACATGCGGGTGTAAGTGTATGCTTTACTCTTCGAGATACAATTGAGGTTAGCATGTACAAGCAGTGGAGTGGCCTCTAGTCATAGTCACAATGGGCTTTAGGAAAAAAGAAGCAGAAAACCTACACATCTTTCTATGTCTCCTACGCTTTTTCACATACATATGAAACATTCATATACCCACAATAACAGTGCACAGTGCAAAGTGTGAAAAGACATATAATAAACCTGATTCTGCCTCTTAACTAGCTTACTGATTTCCTTCATAATACTTAGCATTTGTACGTTGAGATTTCACCAGTATTTTAACAGAATTTTCTAGACATGTGAAAATGATCTATTTGATCTCACCAATGCACATCTGAGCCTGGGGGCATTTGGGCCTCAAGCAAACCTAAAACTACATCATGCCAGTGATTAATGACTTCTTTTCAGACCTCTCGATTTTTCTCTCCCCCTTTCCAATCTTCCCCTACCCCCATTCCCAGCTGACCCATCAAGCTCTGCCTGGGGTCTGAGGGTGAGCTGATCTTTCTGGGTCCCAGTAGGTCAGAAGTGGCAGTAGATCTGTGTACATCAGAGGAACTGTGTTCCCTCTAGGAAGAGTGACTCATGTTGCTCTTTAAATCAACCAGAAAAATGTATACATTTTCAGTTACATTCGAAACAACTCTATGTAAGAAAATAAAACTAGGTTTATTTGGGCCAGTAATAAGGTTTGCATTGACTGCAGAGACAAAATTGTCTGGATAATTCAAGGATGTAAGGTCTGAGAAGGCTGTGGTGCCCGCTACTGTTCAGCTCAGGCTCTAGACTGCACTAAAACCTCTCCCTCTAAAAAAGAACATTGATCTCACATTCATGAACTACACATTAAAATCCTGACCTGTCTTCCTCTCTCAGCTCCCCCAGAGTTCCTGCAATGGCCACAGTCTGTGTCCAAATCAATAGGAAGCAGTGCAGTGTTTACCTGCCAGGCACAGGGGGTGCCAGAGCCTCACCTTATTTGGCTGAAAAATGGCAAGATTCTAACACCCGGAGACAATGTCAAGCTCACCAATAACAACAGGTATCCACTGATCACGATTAACTCTACCTTCCTAAGTCAGTAGAGTTCTGTGTCAGAATACATCCCTGTACATTATTTCTCTGCTAACAGTATGTATTCATGTTAATCTGCAGCACTCTGGCTGTAACACGGATCACCACTGAGGACGAGGCCATATACCAATGCATAGCAGAGAACACCGCTGGCACCAACCAGGCTAGTGCGCGCCTGGCTGTGTCGCAATCTACTGACCTCCCTGAGGCTCCACAGGACCTAAAAGCAACACCGCTCTCACCTACTTCCCTGCAGCTTCACTGGAGCCAGCCTGAAGCACATGTCTCTGATAGAATCATTGGATATGTGCTGCACATCCGCATGCTTGGCGGTAAGAGAGAAAAGGCGAGAATATAAGGGAGGTGATTTAAACCTGGGCTCAATATCCAAATAAGCCAAGAGGTGGGGTGGGGTGGTAGTAGCCTAGTGGGTAAAACACGTGTCTGTGAACCTGATGACCACAAAGTTGCAAGTTTAAACCCCACTTTCTACCATTGTGTCCTTGAACAAGACACTTAACCCTCAGTTGCTCCAGGGGACTGTCCCTGTAACTAATGATTGTAAGTTGCACTGGATAGCCAAATGCCCCCTTTACCATGTGAGCTGTAGAGTTTCTAGACCCTTCCTGTTTTATAGTGATTTTTCTTTTAACCTTTTGAAAACTCTCCTTGTTTTACCCCAGAGCCAGACATCAAAGAGTTACAGGAGGCAGTGAGTAAGGACACTTTCCAGCATGACTTCAGTAACCTGGAACCAGCAACTACTTACTCCATCTACATTAAAGCCTACTCGCCTCTGGGGGCCAGCCAGCAGTCCAGTACTGTCATTGCCACAACACTAGGGGGTGGTAAGTCACCAGACATAGACATACCAAATTGCCAAGCACCTACGGTCTCTATAGAATAATCTTTAAGCATTCAGTAATATGTGCTCATGCAGTCACATGTTAAAATCCTTTTCTAAATCTACCTATCCTCATCTCTTTCTCTCTGTAGTTCCTACCATGCCCAATTTTTTCACCAAAGTGCTGAACAACACAGCCATGCAGGTGTATTGGGAGCTTCCCAGTAAACCAGGAAAGGTGGAGGGCTTTAAACTGTCCTATCGCATGGTACCCCAGGAGCAGTTCAGACCTGAGGAGCGTTTCCCTGGCCAAATCAACACACACACCATCTCACACCTCGGTTAGACTTTAATACACTACTTGCTTTGGCCTCAGTTGCCCAAAACAGTTTTAATTCATTCTACTTGGGTCGCACAGACCTGGGATGCACAGACCTGTAAAGAATATATAATAACAGAATGTATTTCTTGGATTGTTTTCACTAGAATAATTCTTACCCTTTCACAGAGCCTGCAGCAGTATATGAGATTCAGTTGGTGGCATATAACGGGAATGGAGACAGCATCAGCAACAAGCGCCTTGTTTCACTAGCTGAGAGTGGAACAGGAGGCAAAACCAACACTGGTGAGGCTCACGTGCAAACAAAAACACACCCACCTACACACACACACACACACACATGTTCATTTAAAAGTAACTGTAAATAGCTACATTGTGTTTTATGCAACATAAACTGTATTAATTGTCCATAACCCATAACAGACATCTCTGTGTAGTGAGGTTCTTTCCCCACTAGGTGAAGAAAGAGAGTTGTAAATGGTTTTCCTGGTTGTCAATTCATTTCTGTCACCTGGAGATATATTGCTGTTCCATTACATTTCATTGTCTATTATCCAGTTAAGATAGAAGCCCTCAAACATTTTGTCCCCCTTTGTGCATACTAAGTAAAGCCACTCATCCATTAAAATAAAAAAATAGACATTACTAAGAAGAGATACCGCATCTTTGATTTTTTAGCCCTCATGAAGCAACCCATGGGACCATGATCCCCAGCTTGAGAACCACTGGGTTTTGAGCACCTCATATCTTACTAGAATTACTTTTGTTTTTTGTTCAAAGTAAGACATGATGCCTTTACCATGTAGCTTATCATTATCCTAAGTACATGTGTTGTTAAATGGCTTATTTCTTCTTGGGTAATGATGTAAAATTCAAGACACAGATAAGAGCAAAATGATTTTCACTGATGTGTTCTCAGGAGAGCATTTTTAAATCATGTGCCCTACAGTCACTCTCAGCCACTGAAATTCCCAGAGCGAAATTTCTAGAACACTAATAAAAATAAAGGTGCTAAAAGGTTTTTGTCATTGAATAACCAGTTTTAGCTCTCTAAAGAACATTTAAGTGAATGGTTGTTTAGAGAAACCTTTGGAATGTCTATAGAACCGCTGCATAAAAGCTTAATCCTTATTAGTTCTTCACTACAGTACATAGCACTAAGTCAAGACTCATTTATAACCTTTAGAATATGAAAAACTTGTTACAAAAATGTGCATTTGTGTGTGTGTGTGTGAACAGGGGGCCAGAGTGTGTGTAACTGCAGGCAGAATGGAGAAGGCTCTATGACTGGCATTGTGGTTGGCATCCACATTGGAATGGCCTGCATCATCTTCTGTGTTCTCTTCCTTATATTTGCGTACCGTCGCAGGTGAGTATCCATTTACAGAATAGAATATCCAGTCTCATGTTGTATTGGCGTACATTTCTATCAGTGCTGGTTTGAAAATGGCTGCCTGTTTAAGAATTTTTTGGTTAATGTACTGTTTAGAGCTACAGCATCTGATTGCAGAGTTGCAGAAGCTTTTTATAGATAAATCAATATGATATGTGGTATTGATGTCAAACTATGCTGATACACTTGCACTGTGTGTGTGTAGTTTACTCTGCATAAAGGGTACTCAAGGTGACTGGAGTGTATCCCAGAGAGGGCCAGAGTCACAAAGAGAGATTGCACCTAAAGAGGGAGTGATCCGTATCTCTGAGGCTATAGAACTAATGCCACAGGTAAAGACCACTTGCATATTAAACCATCTTATTAAGCTCATATTGTATTGTATTGTTTTAATTTATGCATGGTGTAAATGGCAGAACTGACATTAATCCATGTGTTGTATGTGTTCTCAGTCCCAGGGCAGGGCAGCAGAGTTCCAGGCTGCAGGGCCACACTGTCAGGTCCTCATAGAGCAGCAGCCAAGCAGCCAGCCAGGCACTACCATGAGCACAGACACTGGCACAGGCTAAACACCCACACCCCTCTCTCCCCCTCTACATCTACCCCTTCCCTTCCCCAGAAGCAGCGTATAGCCACTCCATCTCACTGTACTCACCAAAGCCTTATTCTAGCCTGTTCACTGCCCACAGAGATGAATGGAAAGTCATTTTCTTTACCACAAGGGGGAAGTTTATATTAAGTTTATATATATATATATATAATTCTAATACTCTTAAATGAATGTAAAGATATCAAGTATGTTAACATCTGCTCCTCCCTAGTCTCAAACTTGGTCTTTTGTAGGATTTAATATAGCAGCTAGAAGGTTTAGGCTGTCTTTAGGATTTCCCGCTTTAATTATGTGAGTAGCGTAGGAATATACTTGGACCGAAACAGATGCTATAATAGAAGATAAAAATTCAGAGGCCTTTGCATAGACAGATGCAACAGATTCTTATTTGGTGGTCATAAGTGAATAGTGTGACTGTTCTAGTGCTACTATTATAGCAGAGTGATTGTCAGTTTATTAAATTGAGCGGTTGAATGTGAGTGAGATGCATGTTAGTGGTCTTCTATAGCCTTATGAATATAAGACGGTGTGATAGTATCATTGCATAAGCCTGCAGGCAGAGTGTGATGGAGTGGCTAGTTCTGCAGCCTCCTGTCCTCCTTCTCCCCGTCTGTCCCTCCCCTCTCTCCTAGCACCAAAACCCATTGCCTCCAAAGATAGCTACCTCAGCCTGACAAAAATGTCAGAGCTATCCAGGTAAACCATTCGCTTGCCTTGCTGCTGGTTAAGCATACCTACCTCGACCAAAAGCCCTGGGCACATTATTGCTCATCTTTATTTAGTCTTTCGGGCAGCAGTGTCAGTGTCCTGTGCCATTCAGCCAATGCCTGTGTTGAAGAAACACCTTTACTATTGCCTTTGCCAAAAGGAGCCTTCATCTGGTGACTCAAGCATGTCCTTTCCTCAGAGGAGCTGGAGCTTCTCCCTCTGAACCTCAATATTGCTCACCTCTCACTCTCTGGCGCCTGTTTAGAGGGCTGCTGGCTCTCATGCACAAAAGTTCCCACCTTTCTAGACATGGTAGAGTGTGAGAGAGTGCTCGCTAATGATCTTCAGCCTTCCAGTCAATGTTAGTGGAACTCCACTCTGGGGAAGAGACAGACGGAGAACATATCCAACGGTTCTGCTTGTGTCTCAACACGTTTTTTAAATGCATTTACACAAAGCCTAAACAAATAGCCTTCATAGGAAAGGATGGACTAACAGAGCACCGTTTCATCAGCTCGTCCTGCTGTGGCTGACTGAGGTGTTCTAGCACTTTCCTATTAACACCATACACAGTAGGAAGGCTACCAATGGGGACCAGTGGTTGTCATGGAGTTCTTCTATTGCTTGAAAGTATTTACTAACCATTTTCCAGGTTTCTGTGGTGACTGGTTTTGCTTGAAAGTATCTGATTGTATGTTTCAAAAAGCTAGCCACAAAACTAGTGTTCTGTTTGTAACCTCTCCAAATAGCCTACTTAGTGAAAGCCAAGTCGAGTGATATCCAAAGATGCTAAATTGTCATGGTTTTCATTTATTCCTCAAAGCTCTTTTAGAACATATTTGTCTTGTTTTTCAGTAGTTAAACTGCCATCTTCATGTTTTAAGGGCAGCAATTATACTAAAGTAACCAAACTCTAGCAGTTCAGCTTCCCATTAACCAAAGCAACAAAAACCTCAGATGTTTCTCAAATTTATTTCACATTTTGTAATATTACCTCTCTTGTTGTCTTTAAGACATTTCTAGAATTATAACATATAACGTTTGAAATAACTAGTGAATTTTGGATATATTTTCATATGTTGATACCAGAAAATAATAACTGCTTTCTCTTTTTAATGGTGAAGTTGAAATGACCAAATAATTGTCTGATGAGTAATTATTGAAACGTGACCAAATACCTCATATGTGCTTTACCTTTCATATTAATTCTTCTCTTTGACTAAAGCACAGAAGTATGTGCGACCTGTGCTTTTTCTATATTTGGTATATTCAAGCTCAGTGTTGTTTTATGTATGAATGCGCTGAAGTGTTGACAGTTCACAGTCTTGAATTCAGTGGGACAACAAATACATTTGAAATTGAGTTAATTTTATTTTGGCCATTCACATAGTGTAACAACTGTGAGCATGCATGGCAAAACACCTAGAGGTGTTCTCACCGCTGTGAGCAAAGAAGAGCGCCATTGTGTTTGTGAATTCACTCTCAGTGTTTTCCACTATAAAGGTCTTACATGGAAAAACCGCCTTTATTATTGATAGGACTCAGTGTTTTGTCACTATTTTGAGAGTGTTGCTGATTGACAGCATGTATGATACCAAAAGATGAAAATACAGAAAGTACAAAACAGCAAGTTAAGACCCAGAGTCCAGAAAAAAAAATGAAAAAAGAGAGAATTCTTTGGCTGTTCTCTTGTAGAACTTTTTACTTTCCTTTGTTGTATTTTCCCTCACACTGTTTGTTTTCTTCCGTTTTGATGGGAAATATTGCCAAAATTGACATATTGTTAAGTTCATTTTTTTAAATGTTATCCTGTTATTAATAATAATAATAATGTAATTTGATTTCATTATATCCCTTTTATTTTCTTTTTCTTTTTGTCTCTTTCTTAGTAGACTGAAAGGTTAGTAATGTGAGAATTTGAAACATAATAGTATGTTGATGGCAAAAAGTAGAGCATAAGGTTTAACACAGTTGCATTACTGTCTCTATTAGCTTTTATTTTCTTTAAAACTTTTATTTTCTTTAAACTTTAAATTCTCAGTTTTCTGAAGATATATATGTATCCATGATGTCTATATCACATGTCTTCATACATGCCATTGATGGACTTCAGCCATATTTTATTGAAGTTAGTTTCTAGAGTATTTAAATAAGAGAAATCTGGCTTCATATGTCTATTTAACTCTTCTCCATTTGCTGCTACTGAAAGTGTCACATACACCAGTCTTAAATTATAAGAAAGCAACTAGAACAAACTTTATGTGCTATTGACTGCCCAACATATCTATTGTTTAGTATAAAGTATAATAGAGAAGTAGAGAATGAATGAATGCTTGTACCAATGAGAACACAATGCTTTAATGTTTGTATCTACCGTTTCTTTCAAACTGTATCTGTGTCATTCCAAACCAGACCTCTGGTAGCTTTATAATGTGGTTCAGCTGGTGCAGTCGCATTCTGAGGAGTGGCTTAGATAGAGGAACATGTCACAGTGAACCAGAAACATACGGCACACACTTTAAAGTGAACAAAAAGGGGAAAAAATACAAGATAGAATTGGCTTTTAGATATAGTGGGGCTCAGAAATCTGAGACTGTATTGAAAAAATTTCACTCAAATTGCCTGCTGATTATATAATTTATTATAATAACAAGTTGTTTTAAATTGGAAAAGAAAGCAAACTGGACCCCACACCAGTTCAAAGGATTTGCAACTTCTGCATCTACTAGACCCTGTAAGAGTCACTGTTGAGTGTGTATCCATTTAACATGATTATTTTCCTGGTTTTGTTTTTATTTGGTTCTACTGATGCCTATGTACCAAATAAAAGAGTGATAAGTAGACAACACTGTCAGAATCATCTTTCTAATCTAAAAGAAACTCGCTGTCAGGTCAGGTGTCAGGTGTATGTATGAAGGATGTATCTTGAAGTGCTGAAGTTGGCAGAAACTTTGGTTGACACAGATGTTCTAAGTGGTGTGTTTTGTGTGTGTGTGTGTGTGTGTGTGTGTTTGGCAGTATGTTTTCTATTGTGTGTGCCAGCTTAGGGGCCTTGCTGAATGTGAGGTGGCACTATGCCCATGGGACCCCACTGTCTGCTGCAGACGAGTTGAGTGGGCACTGTGCCAGCTCCAGCAGCGCCAAGGTGAGCGCAGCATCAGCGCAATGAAAACTGCATGAAGCAGAGAAAGATGCACTGTTTACATCCTCACCTTCCAGAAGTGCTGAGAGAACACAATAAATTCTTCTAAATTTGGCGCCCAATATGTAGCAAATTTAGCACAGGAGCCATTATAGCAGGGAGAACATACCCCCCACAGACACCCCAGGTGTAGACTGAAGCGCGCATACACACACATTAAAACTGCTTCCAGTGCCTCTGCACACACTGCATATACAGTATTTTCATCATAGTAAAGCTTTGGCAATAGACCGGAACGCTTGAGCCATGCACAGTGCTAAGCTTCAGTTTAATCACAGATTATACCTGTGTATGAATACATAACAGGAAGAGGATATGGAGGACATACTGTCAAAAGCTCATGCTGACAGGATCCTAAAACCTTAGTCTTTCTAGTGCACACTTACTGCATCAATACAGTCTCCCTCCTGTAGATATTTCCATACTGAATAAGTGATGAGGACTGAAGGGCAAAGTCAGAGAGGCTATTAAAGTGATGTACAGCACTGTCGTCCTTTCCCACTGTGTTTGGAGAACAAATGTAGCATTTTCTGCCATCTCTCACCCTCCGGAGTCTGATTAGCTCTACACACACAGATGCAAGACTCCTCAAATGAAAGAAGCAGACTGCAGACTGTCAGAAAACAAACAGGCTCTTACCAAAGATGCGACAGAGAGCATAGGTTGCCGTGAACACAGCATGAAGCTGCTGTCAGATACGTTCTCTTCTTAACCAGTGCTATAGAGATAAACCCCACAGAGTTTCATGTTTCATGTGTGTTGAAGGGGAGCTCGGCCTCAGCATAAGACAAAAAGGGTTGCCAAACCTTAAAAAACTTTTGTATAGAACCACAAGCCATTTTTTCCATGTTATTTATTTTTTCCAGCCGCAGAGAATTAACATCTAGCAAGTAAAGTTGAGAATGCAATAGCCTCTGCCAAGTTTGTTGTTAATGATGACTCCTGTGGCGCTACTCCAAACAATGCAGTTAATGGATTAAAAGGAAAAACCATTCATAAATGCTTTTTGGCTTGATTATACAGACAAAGTAAAGTGTCTCTAGGATGCCCTAGGATTCAAACCCACAACCTCCAATCACAGGTCAGCAGCTGCCCCACCAGGTCACTAACTGGCCCATACAGTAAAACCTTAATTTATGTAGTTCTTTAAGCTCTAAAATAGTTCTTTGAACTCACATACTACTCACATTTACTGAAAGGTTCTTTTGGAGAACCAAAAGTGCTTCTTCTGTGGTTTACTTCAAGGCCAAACGAGAGAAGGTGGCATGATCAAATTATTCACATTTTCTTGTACATTATGTGGACGGCACGGGCGTTATACTGCACCTGATCATTTGCACATATAAAACACACAAAATTGCATTTCAGCATTCTGTTTATTTTTCACTTGACTGCTGTTAAAATAGCCTCTGTACTAAATTGCAAATTTTTTCTTCCCACATTTTATTATTATGTGTATTCAATCTGCCTTTTGTACTCTTTGTCGACTTTGACTTTGATTTGAGATGATTACTTGGGGGGACTCAGGGCCCTCAGATGACACTAATAGTAGTAGTAAATGTAGTAGTAATAATAGTACACACATGTAAATAAAATCATAATTTTAATATAAAAAAAAACAAAAAACTTGTTGCTCTTTCAAAGAGCCCTACATTTATACACCTACATTCTGTTGAGTGCAGTAATCATTACCAATGTATTTTCTGCTTTCTATCCCGTTTCTTATTTCTTAATTGGGTTCCATCTTATGCAGGTCTTTGAAATAAGATGCAGCAGTGTGGTTTGTATGACTCACACAGGATGCTGCCATCCAGCTCTGTAATCCAGCACAAAGGTAGAGGGGAGGACCCGGATGGCGTCGCCGTGGTAACTCCTTACCCTGACAAACTGTCAGAAGCTCATCTATGACCTCCCCTCCACCCTCTTTCTGCATGTACTTTCTACTATGTATTATTTAGTACTCTGGAAATACTCCTGCTCCCACCAGTTACCACCACAGAGAATGATACTGCTTTATGCACACATAGTTTGCTTTCTCTGGAGCTCACTGGGCTGATTCACAGTTAAATATAAAGAATATCACCCTGACACACTGAAATCAAATCTGCTGCCAATGGCTCCACCTCTCTCTGTTAAGGTCATGAACCCTTGCTGTTATGTTTAGCCTTATATGGTTCATATGGCACCTAACCAGTACAATAATTGGTTTAAGACAGACCTGTTTGGCAGCTGAAAGACAGAAGTCAGTTTTAGTCTTCAGTGAGCAATCGTCTCAGCTTTTCTCTGGAAGGGATGGAAGCAGCTGTGGCCCCTGGGACAAGAGGTACCACAGGGAGCCATGTAGAACATGTCATATACACCAGTCTGCATCAGGTAAGGCTAGGAACACACACACACACTGCACCCCAGGGTACCCAGCTGCTTGAAGGTAATTAAGGCAGTCCCTGTTTTACTGCACAGGCAAAAGCTCCCTGAGTAACATTTCAGCACAACGACTACTTCAGGAAATGAAGGATTATCTGATGTCTAATCAATACTGTCTGGACAAAGAGCTTTACACCATTAAGAAAATAATTAGAGCCATGACGAAGACAAACAGAAGTACTGCTATTTTCATTTCACTTTCCAGTTCAGATACGCCTCGTCTTAAAGGCTTTTACACTTTTATAAACAAAGGTTAAATGTCTAGGGCTCGGTTTAGATCTACAGCACTAGAAAAAACATTAATCATTATACAACTTTTACATTACATGGTTGTTCCTGAAACTTTAAAAGGTTCTTCACACTCACACATTGAGTGTCTTTTTTAAAGAACTGTCCACTGAAAAAAAAAAGTGTATTTTCTATGATTGGCCATCCAGTCGGCCACATGGTTATTGGATAAATTACACATCAGAAACCACAACACACTTTTCTAAACCAGTTTTTCATGCTGATTTTTTCAAGCACATCAACTTTTTGAATAGTGAGTAATGTTAGATTTGCAATAAATTTGCAATAGCTTTGCAACAGGCACCAATCAAGTGACTGTTTCAATATTTTCAGTGCAAAGTCAGATAGGCGCTGTCAGGTCCAGACTGTTTTATTTTGTCATCCTGAGTAGACCGGGTTTGATTTTTGTGTGAGTTAGTAGTTTTAGCTGCCGGTGTGTTTTGTGATTGGTTTATAGATATTTTTAGTTTGTATTTAAGTTCCTTTGGGTCCGACCTGTGTTGTCAGTCCACCGTCCGGTTACTTTGGTGTTTCTCCTGTCACCCTCGAGTTATAGTGCTGTGTCTGACCGCCGCGTCAGTTTTGTTTTGGAAAAATTAACGAAATGTATTTCACTATGGAAGTCTGCCCGAGTGCCTGCCATCATTGAGGAGAACGTGACAGGCACGCACTGTGGCATAGATATAATGATCAGTGTCAGTCAGCTACCACTGTTTCTTCAAAAATGCTTAACATATGATTATTATATGCTAATTATACCAACTATCACGCAATATATAACTAGCTTCATCACTAAAACTGTATGTGCGGGAAAAACTAAACACATATATGAAACCAGCCTGGAAAAACACTACTAAACCCACATAAACTTATCTCAGAATATGACATGTTGACCTGTGTTATTATAATAAAGATGGTTAAAATCTTATGAAAAAACTAATTATCTAAATCTTACACTGAAGTGAATTTAGTCTAAGAATACAAAACTCTAATAAAGAAATAATGTTTTTGACAAAATCATTTGTCTCAATTATTGGCATCCCTGCATTTAACGTTAAGTCTTCACTTACAAGGTTGATGAGATCTGAAACCACTTCTCAGCACAGAATCTCTCCAGCTTCTGTGTTTTCTTATTTGGACTGTCCTTCTCAGTTAACCCCACTGGTAAGATGCAGCACATGGAGACTGCTACGTCTGTTCTATTTACATTGTCTCATGTAACTAGAATTAAAGCTTGCAATGCCTCTATTTTCAAATCAGTGTGCTTTCGTAGTGCTGTTTTGTAATCATGCTGTCACGTTTGGACTCGTGTAGCCGTGCCAGGTCTTGTTTTTCTGTTTTTCTTTGCTTGTTTTCTGTTTGCCCTGATGCCAGCGTTTGCTGAAGAATCTGAGTTCTGTTATGTCATGTGT
>JBBPDC010000007.1:7754919-7788065 GCA_037974485.1 Hemigrammopetersius urotaenia | reverse complement strand
GCACTGATGTACGTCGCTCTGGATAAGAGCGTCAGCTAAATGCCGTAAATGTAAATGTAAATGTAAATGTAAATGTATATAAAGTTCTTTATGTAGAATAATTTGTGAGAATCTTTATCTCAATTCTAATAACACTAATATGAATCTCAGTGCACTATAAATAGCCCTGGGTGTATCAAAGGATCTCTCAGCACAAGAGACTGCACAACAACTGCCGGCTTATGCCCTCATTATTCTGGAAGATAAAAGAGGTATTGAAAAAAAAACAGTGCCACCAAATTTGATAGAATTTGGCAACCTCTCCTTGACAACTTCAAAATAGATTAGCCATCAGTGGAGGGTGTGTGTAATATGGAAAAAAAAAAATCTGTTTTAGTTTTATTTCTCTCACAGATTCTGTTCTATTTCTGCTTATAAATATAATAAAACATGTATTATTTTGTTAGAGCTCTTCAATAGAAACCTATAAGAACATGTACAGTACATACTGTGTGATAATCTCACAAAATGCTAATTAATTGGTAATGAAACTGATTACACATCATCACAGAGGAGTACATGAGGCATGGCTGTGCATTATTACTCTTCATTATTCATAATTGGCAGTGTTGTTGATAATTATTTATGCTAAATTAGTGTTTCCCATTCATGATTCTGAGCTACAGTGTTTTATAATAGGAGCACCCAGGCTGTATTCATTGTCGGCTGGACTGCATTTCTGAGTGAATGTCTGCACACATTCAGAACACAGTTCAGATCAGTCAGGGTTTATTATTGATTTGCTGCATTAATGGAACAATAAGAGGGGACTGAACTGTCGAGCACATTCTTATTATTTTTTGTTTGCATGCTTAAAGTGGTATATTGTAAAAAAACAAAAGTGGTATTAAAGTTTTCAGCTTTGTAAGATACTTTAATATGTGAAAATAAATGTATCAACAGCATTGAGAATTCAGGAGAGTGAACTGAAAGGCAGCAGTAGACTTAGCTTTAAAGGGCATGTTCTCAGTATCATCACAATGTTTATACTTCACCAAGAGTTTCTTGCTCCGTGATTTTGGCACTCAGCTCCAAGCACTCTGTGAGTACACCGATGATATCATCTGATGTGAAGCAATCAGTCTGCAGCATGTGATTCCCAGCATCCTTCAGGGCAAAGGCAGCAGAGCCTATTTTTCCTGCTACCTTATAACTTTCCGCTGCACGCAAGTAACTCTCTGCGGCTTCAGGCCACTCCTGAAACATTTGGAGAAAAGAGCTAATATTACTCTGCAAATATTAAACTTAAAGCAGCGAGGATTGCAATACAGATGTTAACGAGACATTAATGAGTCAAAAAAGTAAAGTCAAGCTGGCTTTAAGGTAATAGCTTTTTAGCTTTGTTTAGTCAAAGGCTCACCTAACTTACATTTTAACTCCACCTCAGTTAGGTCAACAGCACAGTTGAGCTTACTCAAATATATGTGTGTATACATATCTGTGTCTAAGGAAGAATGAAAAGTTTATCCAGAGCTGTGTGACCTGGGCTCTATGAATTCCTCATGCTGAGACAGCTGCCTTCTTTAATATAGCAATATTATGTTAAATTGAGGTTTAAAACATTTTAAACATATTTAACATATTTCATTACATTTTCATTCCTTATAACCTGCTTTCATAATGCCATAGTCTAACTGTGACACTACTGTCTAATTTCCTGATCATCAGGAGACAGTAAATTCTTGATGATTCACATTCAAATCTTGATGATGCCACAGTCCTCCATTGTCAGCACTGTAGGAATAAGAAGGACTCGGCCCAGTCTAGGAACATACCTGAGGGGAATCCTAACCTGCAGGTATCAGCTGAATAAACAAATTGAGGGGCAGGAGAAAAAATGAAGCAATAACAGCTTCTGATGGGGCAGCACATTCACTATTTTATAAGCTCATTTTAAATGTGTAGACCTGTCTGAAATGAAGCACTAAAAGGTGAGTTAAGAGCTGTGAAAAAAGCTTGACCAGACTTTTAGCATTTTACAGTGTAAAAATGAGAAAAAGTGTTAAAAATCAGCAGTGGCCATTCATAAATTTAGTTCACTTTAATATGTGGCTATGAGCTTTAATTGCTTGTTAAATCATTAGACTTTAGCTCTAGTAAAAACCTAAACTCTAAAATCTAAACTGAATACTGGAGTAAGGGAAAAATGAAAAATATCACATATTTTTTTCTGTTACAGATAAACTGACCTTCCTCTTCAGGAAACAGGTGGCCAGTCTGATGCAGGTGTCCCCCTCACTGCCCCCATCTCCCTGTGAGCGATAGAGCTGTGCAGCCTGCAGGTAGTGCCTGGCTGCCTGGGCGTGGTCCTCCAGTGCCTCATGAGCCGCTGCAAGGTTAAACTGCAGGTCTGCCACTCGCTCTCCTCTCTCTCCTGGTTCTGCTTGTGACAGAAAATCCAGCCCTTTCTGGGGCTTACCTGCCTCTACATATGCTGCTCCAAGGTTAAAGGCACATGCCCGCTGCACTTTAGTATCTTTGAGCTGTGGAAGGAAGAACAACGGCTTAAGCTAAGGATATTTAAGGAACCCAAAGCATAGAGATACAGTATAAATGTGCTCAACTGTCTTGCTTGCTATTTGTCAGATTGCACTGCTTTGACACACTACCTTTACAGCAGCTTTATAAGCTTTCTTGAAGTGTTCAAGAGCCTCAGAGAAGTCTCCTCGCTGCAAAGCATGGTGACCAAATGCTGTAAGACTCTCTATGTCCACCTGGACCCCTCCATCCTCAACATCTTCATCCTTCCCTTTCTTGCTGGTCTTCTTCTTCTTCTGGGAACCTCGGGATGGCGAATCATCAGTGGCCATGGCATGAACAAAAGATTAAAATCATGTAGAGGCATGATGCTAGAAAGAGAGAAAAAAAGAGAATCAACCCAAATGTGCCATGTTAATTAGAATGAGCAGTAAAAACAAAGTGTTCTTAGTCAGCACAAATTTTAAACTAAGTCATGGACACTGTGGTTGCGAATAGCTGTGAGGATTCACGCGTCACTGATGAATGTTTTATCACTGGTCTTGGGTATCAACCTTCCACATAGTGGCCAATAAAGAGATTCCACATAACAATAATACATGTTATCCACGTTCCAATATAACTTCATTTCAATTTCACACTTTAAAATCACCTGCATTCAGCTTTTTAAGGTGAATTTGAGATCTAAAGTTAAATGTATTAGGCTACACTGGCTAGCTAACGACAGGTAGCAAATTCAAGCTACAGTTTACTTTTCAACTTACCGTTTTTGGAGGTGTAGGCATTTTCACAGAAATCCTCAGTGTCGAAGTAGTTATCTTATCGCAAAAAAGAAAGGTGGGTTTTATGCTGTACGCTTGACAGGTGAGGACACCTGTTGTGCTGACCACATGGTTGTTTACCTGCGTTGCCATGGCGACAGAACCACGGAATTGTATTGTCAAGTCAAGTTTATATAGATAGCATATAGTCATACACAAAAGGTAATTCAACGTGCTTTACAGGAACAGAAGAAAATAATATTAAATAAAATAAAATAAAACAGCGCAGTTTTAGCCACTTAAAAGCTAGCTCCGTTTTTTGCAGATCCTATACTGATGGGCAGGGGTTTTTCCCAGCAGCATGCAGCATAGCGACTAAACACCATTTAGCCACGTTTAATTTAATCTCTTTTCACCACTAGCTGCCCAGCTCCCGAAAATCTAAGAGATCTACCAGGATAATGTACTTATCAGAGTATCAGAGATTTATTTATAAACCAAACGATTCAGAAACTTGTTTTGAAATGCTTTGAAATCAATTCTGTACCGAACTGGGCAGCACCGAATGCGAATACAAAAATGAAATGTGCTTTGTTTTTAATATGCAACCTAAAAACAAAAGGTTTTAAAATTGTGGACTACAATAACCACAAAGCATGACAGATATGAGGCGTGGCCGCCAGGGAGCTGGGCTTGGGATAGTAGCCAATGAGATCACGACAGGGTGGCCTGGTAGCCAATGGGAGCCCGGCGGGACATTCAAACCTATCCTGAGAGTAAACAGTCAAAGCTGTCGCTACGGTGCTTCTCGTTTGTGTTTTTAGCTGTTCGACGCGAATTTCAGTCTCAAACTTTAAAGAGTCGCAGTTCTTTAGCTGGATTCACATTTATAACTAAAAAAAAACGTTTACTTTGAACAACGTCGTTATTTTGGCTGTGCTAAGGTTACTGCTAGTTAGTAGTGTCTTTTTGAGAAAGCATCTATACGGTTCTCACCAGGTTCTCGAAGAATAAGGCTTGTTCTGTCATTATCAGAAACAAAGGAGAAATGGAAGAATCCGGAGTTCAGCACCGGACTGGCTGTAAGTAGCTCTGTCAGCTACATTATATGGATAAAACTATTGCCACACACCCGTTTTTCGGTGATTCCAGTGAAGGGCAATATTAACTCTTCAGCATACCAAGAGATTCTAAACAACATGCGTCCAAACTTTTTTATTCCTCTGCACAAAGTTAGGTCCATACAGACATGGTTGGATGAGTTTCGGTGTGGAAGAACTTGACTGACCTGCACAGAGCCCAGGTCTCAATTCCATGCCACACCTTTGGGATGAACTGGAAAGGAGACTGCTAGCCAGCCCCAATACTTTTGTTCCTATAGTGCAGCTGTACAGTAAATAGTACTTCAAATGCTACTGGTCTTCTATAGTTTGTCAATAAGTTCTGCCCATGTATTAGGCCTACAATCCACATGCATTCAAAAATCTGTCTGAAGGTTAGACCTCTTAATGTCATAAAGCTAACTATATCAGTGAGCACTGCGGTCACATTGTCGTCTTGGCACCTCTTCTGTTTGTGCTTATACTTGCGTGTGCTTTTATTTGCTCTTTTGGGGCTTCTTTTAAAGACGAACGCTTGACTGCAGAAGAAATGGATGAACAACGCATCCAAAACGTTGCATACCAATATTTGTGTCGCCTGGAGGAAGCAAAGAGGCAAGTCTGTTACACATTTTTTTTCAATCTTAAAGAATAAAGACCCAGCCTGACACCTCTATACTACCAACATTGACTTTCTGAATGTTACTGACATATTTCTCTTTCTGTTAGATGGATGGAAGCCTGTTTGAGTGAAGAACTTCCAGCACCAACTGAGCTCGAAGAGGCCCTGAGGAATGGAGTTCTATTGGCAAAGCTTGGTCACTGCTTTGCTCCAAATGTAGTTCCTCTCAAGAAGATCTATGATCACGACCAGGAACGTTACAAGGTCTGTCTAAGAAAGACAGAGTTCATAAAGGAAAACATTTATATAGGACTGTAAAAGTGGTGTCATCACTTAATTAAAAGTTAAATATTTTTAGTTAAGAAGAAATACAATTAGTTACTGCAGTTAAGTGATACTTATTGTCACCAAAGGTTGGAAAAAAGGAGAGCTGACTTTGCACACGTTTTAAATAAATACATATCTCTGCATCCACAGGCTGTAGGTCTACAGTTCCGTCACACTGATAACATCAACCACTGGAGGAATGCAATGGTGGAGGTCGGACTACCAACGGTAAAATGAGAGCATGTTTGCTTTGATGGGGTATTTGATTGCATATTCCTACAGTACCAGTCAAACTTTAGACATACCTACCTAACCTTTCCACATTTTGTAATAGTGAAGACAACAAAACAAGTAAATAATGCATGGATTTATGTAGTTCAAAAAGTGCTAAACAAATCCAACTTAACTGATTATTTTAGATTCTGTTGGAAAGTTGCCCTCGCTTGGCCACAGTGCAATTTTATACACTCTACAGTCCCAAGCAGAGTGAAAAGGAGCTGTTTGATGTTTTGATTGTTTTTTTCTAGCGGGATTGAAGAGACGCACAGCTTGTTGCTGAAAACCACTTGTTGGGAGTCATTTAAAATTTGTGCAAATAATGTTAATTTTGTTTTAAATTTGTATTTGATTTATCTGCATTATGGGTGAAAATATTTGACATGAAAAATATATAATCAGTTAGGTGTGTTTGAAACTGACTTGTGTGTTTATTTGCTTAATACTACTTTACCCAACAATAATAAATTGGCTGCTGATTTATTGTCTCCCTTTCTGTAACTGTTGTCTTCCTTCACTGGTTAGATTTTTCACCCTGAGACCACGGACATCTATGACAGGAAGAATATGCCCAGAACTGTCTACTGTATACATGCTCTAAGGTCTGTGTCTGCTGTTCTATATAAGATATGTGTTTAGATGCAAGGAATTAGAGTACAGTACATTTTCTATCTTTTTTTTTTTTTTTTTTTTTAAATTTAATGAATGTTTTATTTACCGTGTATTTCATCCATTTATTTATCTCTATTCTATCTAGCTTTTACCTCTTCCGTCTGGGTCTGGCTCCTCAGATCCATGATCTATATGGCAAAGTCAAGTTCACAGGTGAAACCTATACTTGTCTTAAAATATTTGACATATTTGAATTGTTGAAGTACTACTGGTTATTGTCAGCATCTTTATCTGTGCATGTTGTTTTCCCCCAGAGGAGGAGATCAATAACATGAAGCTGGAACTGGATAAGTATGGTATCCAGATGCCTGCTTTCAGCAAGATCGGAGGAATCCTGGCCAATGAGCTGTCAGTGGATGAGGCCGCTGGTAAGGGTCCTCAAGTCTTGGCCTTTTGTAATTGTGGTTGTCTAAGTGTCTGCGCCTGTGTATTTGCATATAGATTAGGCTAACCTTTTTAGCTCTTTTCAAATGGTCACATTTTTCAGAATGCCTTAATCTGGATCCATAAATGTCAAACATGAAGCTCTCTTGAGCTGATTTTTTTTTTTCTTTCTTGCGTCCAGTGCATGCAGCAGTGATAGCCATTAATGAGGCAGTGGAGCGGGGCTGTGTGGAGAACACGGCACGGGCAATGCGCAACCCCAATGCCATGCTGACTAACCTGCAGGAGCCACTCATGGCCATCTACCAGGAGATGTTGCGCCAGGCTCGCTCTCTCAAAGCTGCCAAAGCATCTGCTAAAGTGAGAGAGACTGAATATTCTGTTGGGTTTTACAGTCGGCAGCTGAAAGAGACCTGATCAGTGTGTTACCAATTGGTTTTGATGTGTTTAGGGAAATGGCTCTATGGAGAAGGACATTTACGAGGAGTATCTGACACAGAGTGAGATTCAAGACAACATCATTAAAGTTAATGGTGAGTTACTCAATGTTCTGTTTTTTTTTGTATACATGTTTCATCTATGATACTGTACTGAGATGCTTGTCTATTTGCCATGTGTGTTAAGTGCGAGCTGCAGTGGAGTGTGTAGATGAGGCTATAGAGTGTGGCGACCCCCTGGCTCTGATTTTGGCCCTACAGAGCCCCAGCCTTGCCGTAAGAGGTCTGCTCAGAGACAATGCTGACTGGTACTTGGAAAAGCTTGCATCAGACAGAGAACAGAAAGCACTGGTGAGAAACTGTTTTTGCAGTATAAATCCAGTCTGAAAATGTGGTCTTCAGAAGAGCTGAAGAAAGACATGCCCACCCTCTGAACAGTAGGAGAGTGCAGACATGAGCGAACACTTCACATTTTGAAAAATAAAAAAAAATGCTAAAATCTTGTGGAAGATTCTCTTTAGTTTGGCTAGCTCTAGCTTTCAAAACAAATGGATGGCCAAAAGTATGTTCAGCTTGAACCTGTGTGAATTAAGTTTAAAATGTTACATTTGTCTCCTGTTAGAGGTTTGCACCCGATTCTTTACTACAATCAGTGCTGAGATGTGACTGTAAATTAGGTACTAGGTTATGTTTGAAGGGATGTATCACTGTTCCTACATGTGCTTTCACACAGGATCTGGGATGTGTGGACCCTCTAGAGAAAGATGAGCTGCAGGAGGGTGTCAATGTGGCGAATGAAGAGGCTCAACGATCTCAAGCAAGTCAGTGCAAGACCCAATGCAGTAGTTAAACAAGGTTGTCTTATAGTATGTATAACTGCTAACAGTTTATTTTGTACTTGTGCACACAGTGCTTCAGGCAGTGTCCAAAATCAACAAGGCTTTACAAAGTGGGGATGCACGTCAGACAGTGCGTGCACTGATGAACCCAGACGCCCACCTCCCAGATGTCTACCCCTTCGCAGCTGAGCTTTACCAGAGAGAGCTCTCCCTTCTGCAGCAGCAGTGCCCTCAGGTGGCTGACACAGTTTGTAGCTTTTCACAGTTGTGCCTTGCCTCAGAACTCTTAAAGGCTATTAAGTTGTACTTTATATTAATTTTGGTGAACTGATCTAAATTTTTTTCTTCACGTAACCCTACATTGCCAGTCAAAAATGCACAATGAGATGCACAAAAACTCACTTAATATGTACCAAAATACACTATTCTTTGCCAACAAGTAATCACCATTTGAGTACCTTTTATTAACCAGCAAATGTTAAATTTCTTTTAATCTATGAGAAGCCACCTGGATTAGTTATATGGATCACCAGTCAAGTGTTTGATATTTAATCACCACACAACCCCTTAATCAGATGTCAGGCATGTGCCGTTACCTATTGTATTATCTTGTAAAGAAAACGTATACTATTTGATATATTTTTATTTACAGTTCACTCGACAACTCTATGAAAAATCTGCAGTTTATGTAATGAGTGGATACAAGGCTAACACTTGTAGTGTACACAAACTTTGAACTGATGGTGTAGAGTAAAATTTTATTTCCATGTTAACTTTAAGTGTTGTGTTTAGGAGAATCTACAGCAAGAGGAGCTGTTTGTGGCTGTGGAGATGCTGTCAGCAGTGGCTCTGATAAACCAGTCAGTGCAGGCTAAGGATGTGGGAGCATTTTGTGCCACGCTCATCAGCCCTGCTGCTGGCCTCTCTGACATTGACGACAGTCTAATGCAGAGGTCAGATGTTCTATTATCTTATATTGTCTTACTAATAATATTTTTCAGAAAAATGATGTTCCCAACAAATTGCTGAGTTATCTGCCTTGTGTTTTCAGTTGTAGAGGATGTACACAGATAAGCTCATTAGAAAACTTTAGAAACCTCTTTGTTTAGGTACTTTGAGGAGCTCTGTGAGCAGAAGAGAGAAGCAGGCAGAGCTCTCTTGACATGGAATGAGTTACAGAGTGGACTCAACAGTGTCAATGCAGCGTCTCAGGAAGAGCATGACCGTGAGTGCAGACTGCTATCTTTGCATTTCCCATTTTTTCCTCTCTTTTTAAGTGTTGTGTGCCTGGCAGTAAGCTGATTTGGCTTTATTTTCCCCTGTCTCTCTGGCAATAGAGATTCTGACCATAGGACTGATTAATCAAGCACTCTGTCGCAATGATCACCAGAAGTCCTTGGCTGCACTGCTGCTGCCCTCCAGTGGTCTGAAAGACATTCTGCCACAAAATGGCAAGCGCTACCATGATGTACTGACCCGTATCAAGAAGCGCAAAGCAGAGGTTGGTATACAGTAATGTGGAAATTGAAGTGAATCCTTAGTAAGTGCCTGGTAAAGTGTTAGTTTTTAAACTGCAGCTTAGCCGGGACCCAGCAGCAGAGCTGTGGTTAGCGGACATTCAGGAGGGTGTGAGGCTGGCCAACCAGGATACTCAGAGAACACTGAAGAGTGAGTATGTCTATACACATACAAACAGGTCCACCCTGAAACTCCTTTCAACAGATCATCCATTTACGTATGCACACCAATCTCTGGCTTTCTGACATGACTGCTAGATATTTATCGCTGATTTCTGTTGTCAGTGTCGTTGGGACTGGCTGCTGTCAATCAGGCAGTAAAGGAAGGAAAACCATCTCAGACCTTGCGAGTTCTACGTCTGCCAGAAGTACTGCTGCGGAGTGTGGTAGAGGAGTGTGCAGATGGGTATCAGACCGAACTGGCTGCCCTGCTGCATGCTAAAGCCTTGGAGGGTCAGTTTCATCATCATAGAGTGCTGCTATTCAGGCCACTAGGATTTTTACACATGTAGAATTGCTGGACCAAAAATGACTGATAATTAACATGCCTTGTAAGTTATACTAATAACCAGTAGTTTTACCTTTTTGCATTTTAATGCAAGACAATAATCCATATGTGGTGCAGTGGGTGTAACAGTTTGAAATGCTAAAAATGGAATTTTAAAGTTTTCACCTGTCTGAGGTTGAACTACTAAGCTATTAAGCTGAGTGAGAGGAAAGAAAGTAATTAACTAGCATAGGTTTCCATGTCTGCATCGGTGTGTTAGACATACTGTGCAAAATAATTGCAATTTTCAATTTAGTAGCAAGCAGTGTATTAGTCGCCAGTATTTTACTCTAGTTACTCTACTTTTTGAGTCTTACATCGTGTGCGTCTGTGCGTGCCTCTGATCAGGTGATAACAAAAGTCCATGGCTGAGGACTAAGACTCCAGATGGCAGCTCGTACTACTTCCATCTGCAGAAACTAGAAGGCACCTGGGAGAGACCTCAGAGCTTCGTTCAGAACAGCATCTTCCTTAATCATGAAGAGATCCAGGTATTAACCTTTACCATTAACATGAGTCACACAATCATCACACAAAATACTCAAGGCTCTTATATTTCTCTGGGTGCACGCAGCTTCCTTTCTAATCACTTGTCTCCCTCTGCAGGCAGTGTGTAGCAGTGTAACTCAGGCACACAGCAGGGAGGTGCAGTGGAAGGCCAGTGAGCCGTTGGTGTTGCAACTGCAAACCCGTGCACGAGGCTTCCTCCTCAGACAGCAGTTTGCTGAACGAATGCATTTTCTCAACACACATTTGCCTGCCATCATAACCATTCAGGTGAGACTACCCTCAATCCCTAATGTCAGATGCTACCTCAGGGTTCTTGGTATAAAACTGGTATAACATGCTGAACACTGCTCATAGTATTTTTGTTTTTACCCAAATACAGTAGTGCAGCTCAGGTGTTTCATACAAAGCACAGATGCCTAACTTAAAGGGTCTGTGTCATTCAAAATTGAATTGAATTCATTTGGCAACTAAGCTGCAAATAGTCTGCTTTGGATCCACTGTTTTCATTATGTCATGAAAAGAAACACATTTATATACATCTTTCTGTTTGAAAGCAGTTCTAGCCTTTAGAGTGTGTCAAGCCAGACTACTTTTTGAATGAGGCCCAATGTATCCCATCATAATGGCAATCTTTACACCTATCTTAAGGGCACAGTAACAAAAATTGCGTGTGTTTTCTCAGTCTCACTGGCGGAGGTTTCTGCAGCAGAGGGCCTACAGAATGAGACTGCAATACCTCTATCAGAACTGGAGAGCAGTGGTCAAGGTAAGAACATGGGTCATGCTTGTATAGCATAGTGTATAGAAGTTTTTTTTTTTGTAGAGTTGATTGTGTTGGTTCTGCTCTTTCAGATCCAGGCTACAGTTAAGATGTGGTTGGCTCGCAGGAAATACCTGGCTCGCCAGCGCCACTTCAGAAGACATGTTAGTCTCACCAGATTATTTAACTTGGTTGAAATGATTTCCTATACATCAGCTGAAGGCATTCAAGTGTGGTGTTTTTATATGCTAGGTTGGCGCCATTATAAGGATTCAGGCTTTCTTCAGAGCCAATAAAGCCCGTGAAGAGTACAGGATGTTAGGTATGACATTTGTTATTCCTGAACAAATCTACCTGGGGTTGTTTTTTGGACATTAATAGATATGTATAAATCTGTTTTTGCGGGTGTAGTGCATTCCAGCACGCCGCCTCTGTCTATAGTGCGAAAATTTGCCCATCTGTTGGAGCTTGGTGATAATGATATCCGTCAGGAAGGGGAGCTTCTGCGTCTGCGGGAGGATGTGGTACGCAGCATTCGCTCCAACAGGCAGCTGGAGGCAGACCTGGACCTTATGGACCTGAAGATTGGCTTACTGGTCCGCAACCGTGTTACGCTGCAGGTTGGAACCATACAGGAAATGTCCCTCTTATCAGACAGCTGATGTTTTCATTTTGTAAAATAATTTATTATAATAATTGATCATTATTATAAAATGTATGATGAATGTACAGAGCTCATCCCTAGTTCCTATATATTTGATCTCTCGGTATATTCTGTGTTGGGTTCCTGGAGCGCAGGAGGTGGTGTCGCATCATAAGAAACTCACAAAAAAGAACAAAGAAGAGTTGTCCGACATGATGGCCCTGGAGAAGCACAAAGGCCTAAAGTCTTTGAGCAAAGACAACCGAGAGAAACTGGAGGCCTACCAACACCTCTTCTACTTGTTGCAGGTATACCCACTCATCTAGTTTTGGCTACGGTCCTTTGTTCAGGTCAATTTTGTGTGTATACTACTTCATGCACAATAACTAAAAGTACATGTAAATGTTTGCTTAGACGCAGCCTTCGTACCTGGCCCAGCTCATCTTCCTGATGCCACAAAATAAAAGCACACGTTTTATGGAGACTGTCATCTTCACTCTCTTTAACTACGGCTCTGACTGTAGAGAAGCCTATCTACTGCTGCAGCTCTTCACTGCAGCCCTGCGCCACGAGATCAAGTACAGTTCATAAATACATATGCATACACACACACTCCTATTATCTTCGGGAACATGAATGTTAAGTTCTTGCAGTGTCTTAATGTGTTGTTTGAGTATTAGAGGTTTGTTATATTACATGTGCCCTAGTGAATGTGTATGTGTGATAGAATGAAGGTGGACCAGCCTCAGGAGGTGGTGACGGGGAACCCAACCGTCATAAAGATGCTGGTAAGTTTCTACCGTCATGCTCGTGGTCAGAATGCGCTGAGGGAGATCCTTGGGCCGGCAGTGCGAGAGATTCTGCAGGACCGCACGCTCAGCATCCGTACTGATCCTGTGGACATCTACAAAAGCTGGATCAACCAGACTGAGAGCCAGACTGGCCACAAGAGGTCAGTATTGGGTGCAGGTGTAGATTCACATTCATGACCTGCAGTATTCACAGATTAAATATCCCATGATACTATTATAGTAAGTCATGTCTCTGTAAATGTATGTTTTATAACTATACATGTGTATTAATGTTGTGTATGTTCAGCTCCCTGCCATATGATGTGAGTGCAGAGCAAGCTTTGAACCACCCAGAGGTACAGCAGCGTTTAAACATTGCCATCACTAACCTGAAGAATCTGACCGACCGTGTGCTGCACGCCATCACCAGCAACCTTCATAAACTGCCGTATGTATATAAACTAATGCTGGGCAATGATGATTTTTATTTTTATCACAATTAATTCCATGGTTTCTGTGATTAATCACATTGTTATATGTTAAATTAAATAATTGATTCACTTATTTTTAAAGTAGTGATATGAACAAAAGGGAAATAACATTTGGTTTGCGAACACTTTGAAGAAATAAGATGTTAACAGCAGTGCTCCCTTTAACACAGCTGTTACATGACTTCATTTCAAATATTTCTTGTAAATCTCAACTTAAAACATTAATGTAATCAAATCAGATGCAACACTAAAGCTATTTGCTTTCACGCTGAACCTAGTTGTTACCCTCAGAGTCCCTCTATGTCTCTATATAGAAATGAGGTGTCATTAAAGTGCCTGTTGGTGTAATGGTCTGGCATCTGGTTACTTTTGTTCATATAATACAGTGCTGGGGCAAGGCACTGAGCCTTTCCTTAGAGAATCAATGTAACCATAAAAGTATTATGATTAATAGTTTTGTTGTTAGCCTATCACTTTGTGTTAAATCTTCCATTGACTAACAAGTACTCATGACTTTCTCTGTCCGTTAGCTATGGATTGCGCTACACTGCCAAGGTTCTGAGAGATTCTCTGCATGAAAAGTTTCCTCAGGCCAGTGAGGACGATATGTATAAGGTAGACAAGGTCATCTTGTCCTCCTATTTTTAAGCATCTCTGCAACAATCTGGATTTGTATTATAGTTTGGTCATTATTTTGGAGGTGTGCATGGGTTATGATTGTATTGGTGTGGTCAGATTGTAGGGAATCTTGTGTACTACCGCTACATGAATCCGGCAGTGGTGGCTCCAGATGGCTTTGATGTGGTTGAGTTTGGGGTGGGTTCTGCTCTTCTGCCTGACCAACGGCGAACGCTTGGCTCCATTGCCCGAATCCTGCAGCACAGTGCAGCGCACAAACACTTCCATGGAGATTCTGTGCATCTGCGTGCCCTCAATGACTACATTACTCTCACACACACGAAATTCAGGTGAAGTGTTTGACAGTAAAACATATTTTCACATGTTAAATGTTTAAAACTTGCATGATTTAAGTAGGATCTTTGGGCCTAGTGTCTGGAGCAGCTTCTTTCTTCTCACAGGAGGTTCCTGCATGCAGTGTGTGATGTTCCAGAGCCTGAGGAGCGCTTTAACATTGACGAATACTCCGAGATGGTCATCCTCAACAAGCCCGTCATCTACATTTCTATTGGCGAACTTATCAACACGCACAAAGTATGAACCTTTCCTACTTGCTCATTATTCACATACTTTTTGTACTATTTTTGGTGTCCTGTCATAGGGCCTATTCCATAAATGTATTCCATATCTGCAAAAATTAGAATAACTAACTTCGGTGATTGTTCCTGTGTCCGAATGTAGCTACTGCTGGAGCACCAGGACGCACTGTGTCCCGAACAAAATGACCCTCTCCTCGTGTTGCTAAGGGACCTGGGCAAGGTGCCCTCTGTGCAAGCCCTCGTCGGTCAGTCTGTCCTCAGAAATCCACCCTACCCTTATTTTCATGCCACTGTTCTCAGAATAGCTTAACCTTTTTGCAAATCTCAAAATGTTCTTTCACTGCTTCTTTATAGTGCACATTAAACATGGCAATTGATGATATTTAAAGAACCAATTAAACTACTGCAGACATTTGAAGGCATTTAAAATGCATAAGAATGTACTGTGTATGATTTCATATACGTTTCACCTGTTTGAAACTTTGTTTTTAATGGTGCCACAGGAGAAGGTGTTATCAACCCTGCAGACCCAAATCTGGAGCAGTACAACAAGTTGGAAGTATCCCTGACACTCACCAACAACTTTGACATCTTTAAAAGCACAGACGACAAACCTGATGCCCGAGGCATTCTGCTCAGGTAAGGCTGAAGGGTTGTCAATGCCTCCTGTCTTGAAGAGACAAACTACAAAGTGTGGGTATTACACAGTGCTAGGCTGACGGTGTGTCAAGTATGTTTGTTTGTTTGTTTGTTTTTTTTCATCTTTGCTGTTTTCCAGCACCAAGCAACTGATAATCGATGTGATCAGAACCCAGCCTGGGGACACACTGAGTGAGGTTCTGCGATCCTCTGTTTCTCAGGATCAGGTACACAGAACACAGCTTGCTGCTCATCCTCTGTCTTGCTGTCTTTTCGTCCATACTCTCAGTATGCACATGTGAGTAGAAGGCAAAATTGTCCAAGCATTTTTTGTGTGCGCGCGCGCGTTTAGGAGGTGCAGCATGGCTGGATGATGCACCGCAGGGCAGAGCGGGATGCTCGTACCCCAGAAAAAATGAAGAGGAATCAATCTCTGATTGCCGACAGCAACCTGACTCTGGAGGAGAAAAAGCGTAAGATCCAGCGCAGCCTAAGGAGGCTGGAGGTTCTGGGAGTGCTCACCCCGCCAGACTCTGAGACTCAGATACTACAGCTCATTGCCAAGGTACACAAATACACTCCCATTCCCTTTCAAAGGTTTAAACTTCTTTTGCATAAGCGTATTTATGTGTAGCTGAAGATGGTGTCCTTTCTTTTCATTTTTATGCGCTGTCTGTGTGTCCTGTTCACACACTTTTCTCCCCTGTAGGATATCCGTCACCAGCGTCTGTACCGGCAGAGGCGCCAGGCTGAGCTGGTGAAGCTCAAACAAACGTTGCATAGCCTGAACTGCAAGAGCTCGTTCCACTCTGAGCAAGTTGACTACTACAGCCAATACATCTCCACATGCCTGCGCAACCTTACTGCCAGGTAATGCATGCGCGCGCACACACACACACACATACTGGTATACTCAGTAACCCTCAAGAAAACCACAAGCACAGAAATGTGTAACAGATGGTGAGTTTGTGTGGCGAAGATCTCTGTGCTGATTTCACTGTGTACTCTGGCCTTCAGTCAGGTGAATGGCAAAAAGGCAGTGGACAGTAAAGGGAAGAAGAGCAAACAGCTCACACTCACCTACACTGCTGCCCGGCTCCATGAGAAGGGAGTCCTGCTGGAGATAGAAGACCTGCCTATTACACAGTAGGAACCCATGAGCGCGCGCACACACACACACTTGTTCTTTATCTGTCTTAAATCCTGAGTTTGTGCAGTTTTTATACATGTTATTGACAGAAAGAAGTCTCTATAATAAATTAAATCAGAGTGAAAATGAGTTCACATAGCTTTAGCTTATAGAAAAGCCCTAAATCTCTGCTCTGACAGATTTTAATCCTAAATCTACACACCCTTGGAGAAAGCTGGCCACCCTCAAATGCTTGTCTGTCTTGCTCTGTCCTATGTGCAGGTTTAAGAATGTCATTTTTGACATTATTCCCTGTGAAGAAGGAGGTACCTTCCTGGTTAAGGCTCGATTTTTAGGAGTGGACATGGAACGCTTCCCCTTGAAATACCAGGTAATTGCCAGAATTACACACAAAAAACACTTTCTTTTTTTTTAATGTGATATGCAAAAAGATTTGGCTTTTCCCCTATTTTAATTTTTTTGAATAATTTGCATGAAATAACCCCCATCATAAAGCACTATGATGTGGCTGGAGATGACCGTACACACAACTGTCACATCAGATCTCTAGACAACCTTCTCACTTTTTCTTTCTGGTTTAATTTTATGCAGATTATCAGACTGGTAACCAATCAAATTGTTTATGTGGCACAGTAACCAATTGTCATGCCCATAGTGTCACACTCTGATGCAACTCTCAAATGCACACAGAGCAGGAGACAATGGTTGAAAAATATAATAATTAAAAACGTGGGACATTCTTGCAATTTATTTTTTTCTATTTAAACAAACACGACTGCTTTGGATGCAGAACAAATCTATAACTCTGAATACTATTTCATTCCGAGACCCTCAAGCTGCTTGTGGTTCAGCCACATGCCCCAAACATCTCCAGCAGTGAGGGAACTGATACAGTTTGCTGTGATGAGAAGACAATATTAATTTAAACAGTTTATGGCTACAGCAGATTATGAAAATGCATAACCAATACAAAAGAATAAAAGCACAAACTACAACCTGCACATTCAAGTTGTCAGTTTTTATATTTATTTTTAAACCATTTTTTCAGTAATGTAGCCCTGAAATCTGATTGATGCTGCAGCACCATCAACACCCCCTGTTTCTGTACCTCTGATTTTTTTCATTTGTAACCACAGGATAAGAATCTAGCTTGTAATGTAAAGTAAACATGTTTCACTCTGGATATTTTTGCCCCTTGAGAAACTGTTATTGTGTGTGTAGGACTTGCTGCAGCTCCAGTATGAAGGTGTTGCTGTGATGAAGATGTTTGATAAGGCCAAAGTGAATGTCAATCTCCTTATCTTCCTCCTCAACAAGAAATTCTTCAAAAAGTGATGTGGAACAGACATGGTCAGGTCGTTTAGCACTATACACTAACATCTACAGTTCGTAGTTTTTCACATAATTCCCCAGGTGTAAATTGCACTATATTAGGGGTTCAAAATTTAAAAAAATGTTTAAAGAAAACTTAACTTTAGTATAACTTCATATAATATCAAATCAAATATACAAGCAATGGTAGTTCATATAAATAGATGTATTAGTTCAGTTACTTCACTTATAACTATGTTCTATAAATATATGAGCTACGTTATATACTTTTTTACTCTTTTGGTTAGGCTGTACTTGGGGAACTATGCAATCATTTTGTATTACAGAGGGGTAAGACCTTGCAGCAGCATGGCTGGGGTATATTTTATAAAATCCCAGAATTTTGTTATCTAATTTGTGTTGGCCCTAAATTCTCAATCACTTTATATCACATACATCTTCATCTTCTATTAAGTTATTATATTGTTATAAAGGGACAATCAAGCTTCTTTTTAAACTTGTATTTTTTTTTTTTTATTGTACCTGTCCTGTTTGTATGCAACGAGTTATATGTATTGGTTTATTGAGTCACTCCATTTACTTTTCTTAGACCTGGTTGCCTTTCATGCATTTGTAATGACACTCACTTAATCCGAACACTCCACAGTAACAATGAAATCCACCAGTCTAGCAGTATTGGTGTATTTTCCACACTACATAGCAGAGCTTTACTCTCATACTACACTCAGTCTACCAGTACAGTGGCTTATGCTTTTCCTACCAGCCCAGAACTGTTGCCTGTTCCTAATAGCCTAGTGTTGATTTATGATCGACACCTTGACTGCACATGCATTTAGCTCAGACACCCACACTTTACACCAACTGCAGTCAACTCAACTGCTAATCAACAGGTTTGGAGTTCCATGGCACTGGGTGCAAGGCTGCAAGGGAGGTCAGCAATTAGGCAGATCCATTTCAGCCTGGTATGAGGCTGATTGGCAGTGCTGTTGAACACTGATGTTAAGCACTTAGTAAGCTTGTCATACAGTGTTTGTATTTGTTTTGGAATTTCTTGTACAAGTATTCCCTGTTCTCCAGTATTGTAATCAGATTTTCTGTTGTAAATATTTTCTGTCCACTTTTATCTGTGCTTTGTTTCATGGATCACCTATGTGGCTTATTTTATGTATGTTACTTTTAAATGTTTTACATTTGGTATGCCTAATGCTTAACTTTTAAAATAAAGTGATCTTTTTCTCTAACAGGGTTGTAATTACTTTGTGTTTTAGTAAAGGTATTGTTTATTAAGTACTTATTCAAAAGGGCCAACAATTTGCACTGCGGTCTACACTGATCAACTATGACAATAAAACCCCTGTCAGGTTAAGGGAATAGGACTTAACTTATTACAAGAGCACCTGTCAATGGGGGTGGGATATATTAGGCAGAAAGTGAACAATCAACTCTTAAGACGGAGCATCTCCAAGACAGCTGGTTTTGTGGGGTGTTACCAGTATGCAGAACATTTGGTCTGATCCCACAGAAGAGCTACTGTAATGCTGGCTTTGATGTGAAGGTTTCAGGAACAGCACATCACAGCTTGCTGTGTATGGGCCTGTGTAGCCACAAACCAGTCAGAGTGCCCACACTGACCCTTCACTGCTGCATCCTCGAAAAAGTATTAAAATGTTTTATGTTTTTGAAGGCCTTGAAAAGTATTGAAGAGTCTGGAATTTAAACTGGGTAGCATTAAATTAATTCTAGGGTGAAATGAAGAAAGGATATCTGTTCCTTTGTGCTTAAACCAGCACATGTCACTGCCTATAGCACAGTGCAAATTCAATGAGTGATGGTTGGAGGATGAGAAGTACTGTGTCTGGTTGAAAAATACTTATGCTATGAATTGAATTCTGCTAGAGCTGTTGCTCTGATAAATACAGTTTGTTCCTTGTTGAAATCAACTAAATTCTAGGTTATTTTGAGCATGAGAACTGGGCAGTGGAAAAGGGTGGATTCATGAGTTCTATAGCATGTTGATGGCTGGGTGTGTGAGCTGCTTACATGGGGAAGCCTTGGCACCAGGATGCACTCAGGCTGGCAAAGGCAGTTTGATGCTTTGGGCAATGTTCTGCTGGGAAACCTTGGATCCTGGCATTCATGTGGAACTTATGTGGCAGCAGCCAGGTCTTCTCGTCCAATATCTGCTCCTGACCTCATAAGTGCTCTGCAGACTAAGTAGGCTTAAATTTCCAACAGAAACTCCAAAATCTCAAGGAAGCCTTCCAAGCAAAGTGGAAGCTGTTATAGCAATAAAGGAGGGGACAAGTCCATATTAAAGTCTATTTATTTGAATGCAGTGTCATTAAAGTCCCTGTTGGTGTAATGGTCAGGGCTCCCGACGGCCTTGCCCACAGTGTATGTATATATGTGTTTTCCCCCATTAAATTGCCACTTCTTTGAAAGCTCGGGAGTATTCATGAGGATCAGCCATGAATAAGTGCTCCCCTCGTAATCCCCTAGAAGTCTTAATTCTCATTCATTCTTTAGGGGCCCTTGTGGAAAGCAGTGAGGGTCAGTGGATAACTCAGTGAAGTACCAACCAGGGGCTATTAGTCAGCACAGAAATACTCTAAAATGGTATGGAAAGTCTTCCAAGAAGAGTGGGAGTTGTTATAATTGCGAAGTGGCTACCAAGTCTATGTTTTTGAATCCAATGTCATTATAGTCCCAATTGGTGTAATGGTCAAGCGTCCCAGTACTTTTGTCTATATACTGTACCTCCCGGTGAAGTATATTAATCAGGCGCGGCAGAGGACCACGAACCCACGGTATAGTCCATGGTCCCTTAAAACACTTCATCCACGGCGGCCCCATTCACATCTTCCCTCCGCCTGCCTCCTCCCCCTCCGAGCCGAGCCGACAACAAACAGGGACGTGAGCTCGTCACAGCATCCAGCCAGTCAGAGAGCCGTGGGGCGGGCCCTAGTTCCCGGTCGTGGCCAATCGGCTCCTCCGCGGCTCGCCGGTGCCTGGGACTGCGAGTGGCCGGAGGTAACGGCAGCGTCTCAGCATCCCCACACGCAACCCGAGAGAGAGCAACCTGCGGGCTGAAGGCGAAGAAGGTGAGACCGAGGATGCGGCCGCGGCCCGTATAGACTGGAGCCGACCATTATAATAATAATAATAATTTAAATAATCAGAAAGAGAAAGAAACCACTCTTTAAAAAGCACGTTTCCCGAGTGTACGCGACGGACAGGCGTGATTAACACTTAACGCACGTCGTAACGGGATATTTTTTCACAGACTGAGATATTTTTTCTTTTAGTTTCTTAAAAGAGGGCTGTTGACAAGCTTGCTGAACTAAATAGACCCGGTCGCCCTGCTTATGCGAGTATGTAAATTTATTTATTTTTCTTCTTTTGATTCTTGTGCTTGCAAGTTTTGTAACAAATTTCTGACACTGGAACGCTTTGAACCCTCCGGAGCGGCGCAACATTGTTTCTTTTTGTGTCTCTCGGGGTTAAACCCAGATTGGTTACAAAAAAGAGCCCCTCTCTCCCTGCTGCGTAAGTACAGTAGCAGTAAACACGGCCGAGTGTGTGTGTGTATGTGTGTGTGTGTGTATAAATATATATAAATGTGTGTGCATGTGTCCAAATTAGGACTCCAGTCAAACCGAGAGTGTACATATTTATTAGAATGTAACTTTGATTCTCTGAGATGTGTGTTAAGTTGTGGATGGCAGACCTCGGGGCTCAGAGCTGTGGGATGAAATAGAGAGATCACACCATCAGCCATTTACGTAAGTGGAGACGTGTTCACCCTCAACTTGTTTCGAGAGCATGCAAATGGCTACCTTGTAATGTCCTATTTATCACTGCGATGGTGATGGTGGGCTTGATCGTTGGAAGGAAGCAGGCTGGCAGGAAAAGTGGCCTGGCACGGATTTTAACACGTCTTTCACAGCAAATAGCACCTCCTTCACACTTTACTTTTTCTTCACTTTGCTTGCTTATTGTTGTTGTTGCTGTTTTTGAAAATGGACCTTGTGTCATACTGGGGCTAAATTCTGTCCAAAGGTTTGAAGCCCCCCTAAGGGGAGGAAGGATTTTGTAGACTGGATTTGGAGATTTGTTCATACTCTGCAGTCTTACTGCTGCTTAGCTCTTACTACACCTTACAGTGCTGTTGCTGCTTCTGCTGGTGGGCAAATCTCAGGGTGCACCCACCCCTGAGTGAACACAAAGGCCTGGATATGACTCTTGCATCTGCTGTGCTTTTAAACCTGGCAACTTCTCCAGAGCTGGAGGAGCAGCCGGACTTCTTCGCTCTTTTCTAAACTTGTTTTGCAATGTAATCTTGGTGTGGAAATGAGCAGTAAATGTGTGATCATATATACAGTACTGTGTAAAAGTCTTAGGCTCCTGTGTAAATTGTTTAAAGCCATTTATCTGAGCAGTTAGGGACTTTCTGCTATTCTGCAAATACATAAGAATACATCCAAACAAACAAGAAAGTGTTTAATAATGTCAACCAGCTCACAATACTTCAATTACTTTCTAGAAACAAATTTCTAGAAAGTACTTGAAGTATTATGAGCTGGTTTGAAGAACACAGGTTCAGTTCCAGTTCATCCGATCTTTTAATGGATTTGTTAAACTCGTCTGATTAAATCTAATGAAGTATCAACAGAGACGAATCGGGTATTTGAGGTATTTGATGGGAATTACAATGTAATACTGGGTTTCCATGACAAGAGGTCTGGAAATTATTTAAACAAGCACATAGACATACATACAACCACTATTTGCTCGGCTAAAATAAAACTTTCTCAGGTGTATCTAATAAAGTTTTAAATAAAACTTTCTCAGGTGTATTTCGAACAGTTAGGCTTTAGGCAGCTGAGTCAGCATCCAGGTTATATTGCAGACCAAGTTGAAGAGAAACGAAGAGCATAGTTTCTCCTCACACCGACTGCTTCTACAGGACAAGTCTGAGCTCTTCTCTTGTTCTCAACTTGATCTGGAAGGCAAGTCTGCTATTAGCTCCCACTATAAAGTAGAACCTGAACAGAAAGAAGCTGTATCATTATGGACAATATTTGTAGCATCATTGGGTGGTTGAGTCTTTAACTCTGTGGATTAAACATTCAGTTCTCACTGGGAAGTTCCCAAACAAGTGATATTTCATTTCTCTTTATACCACCTGCTTTTTAGGAATCAGACAGACTGGATTTTCAGTTGTTCTAAACATATTTTCTGGCGCAAGCCTGGTGCCCTAAATGAAGTAAATCTTAAGACCTATGAGTGTAATTTGAATAGTTGAGCCTAGGACTGGGAAATACATTGATATTTATTGATATTGTGATAAATTGTGATGCAATATGATTTTCTGAGCATATTGTCGGAATTATTAGCAGTTTAACCAACTCAGTTGTTCATCATTAGTTCAATTTAGTACAGTTTTGATCGTATTTGTTTTTTTCTTAATATTTTGACCTGTACTCAACCTTTGTGTGTATTTAAATGTAATCACAGAAATCAATCCTTTATTTATGCTGAATTATATCTTCTGTCTTTTTGAGCTGCCACTCATGTATGAAACATACACTATAAGTCGTTGTTATAACTATTTGTATTCATGAAATAAAAAAAGATTTTACCAGAGGGAATCTTCCAGAGGGATTAATCCAGTTTTAATCTATCTATCTATCTATATATAGGGTTTTTTTGTCAACAGATGTCAGGACTTAACAGATGTCAGGAAAAAACATTGTGACCAAGTTGAGATCACACCTAAAGATTTCGTATGTGTGTTTGTGTGTATGGCAGTGCCTGGAAGGAAGGCTATTGTGTTGTTAAATGCATGCTGCTGAAAAATGCCAGAGATGTGGATGAGTGAAACTGCTGTGCGGTGGATCTAATGCTCTAGGTGAACTGCATGAAAATCTTATTTTGTGAATGCCCGCTTTGTTATACAATAAATAATCCAATAGAATAACCCCACATACTGACTGGTAGTTTAAAACTGTGCAGAGAAAGTACGTTATGGATAGCATGTTGTAAACAAAGCTTCCTTTGTTAAATTCCATGTACAAAAAGGTCAGAAAAAAGAACAGAGTTTATTGGGAGAAACTGCATTTACAGCCTCAGAATGATCATCGATAGATCCCATTAGTTAGATTTATAGCAGCTAGCATAAATGTCTGTTTGACTGACATCAGCAAGTGTGTAACCTAAGATGCCTTAATGCTTGGTACTATATATGAAGTGCTTTGAGATTTTTGGTGGTTGCCTTGAAGTCTGAGATTTTGTTTTAAGATGATTTTATTTAACATATTGACTTTAAATGAATTTTAAATCAAAACCTCCACTCCTTCTCACCATATCAGACTTTTTTTATTTTATTTTTTCTGAAACATAAGCTGCTGCCTAAGCTATGGGCTGCCCTGAGGGCTAAAGTTTAGCTCTGAGGTTTTCCTTAAAGGGCCAGTTCCAATTTTATTTTACCCTTAATGCACACAGATGTGTGTATGTATGTGTGTGTGTGAGCAATGTCCTGACCACTAATGGCTATGTCAAGGGATAATTCCATGTCCTGAGGTTAGAAACCGGCCTGAACTGGACCGTGTGTTTTTGACTGTGCTTGGCACTGTGGGTATGAAAAGACAAAGACTAGTGAATGGCGGGTCTTAAAGGAACAGGAGCGCAAACAGCGTAGTGACAGCAGGGATTTCTCCCTCGCTTTCTTTCCCGCCCCCCCTTTTCTCCCTTTCTCCCTCTGCCTACTTGAACTGGGGTTTAAAGCCAGAGTCTCTCATGTCATTGGAATGTGCCACATTTGATCATTGCTCATACAGGACACATACAGCTGTTCCACTTCCACTGTGCATGAGCACACACACGCACACAGTCCTCAAGTGTAAACTTACAGTTGATCATATGACCCCTCTTCACCCCCACCCCTCCAGTGTCTGGGATCAGTCCTAATCCCTCTCGCTCTCTCGCACGCTTAATCGAAAACAGGAGGCCCATTTTGGAGCCCAGGCCCACAGTGGCCTGCCTAATGCACTGCTGCACACCAGAATGACAAGGCTACCTTAGGCCATTGGACACAAACAGAACCATTTCTTGTTTTGCCAAACAACTGTTTATTCCACTGCCAAAGATATCAGTCCCCTTTCATAAAAGGCACCTGGTCTGTGTTACCCAGATTAGTACTGAAACTGGTTTTGAGACCCAGAGCGAATATGAGTTGTGAAGCATCAAAAATCTGTTATCGATACCGGCGTCAAGATTTGATATTCTCACATTGCAAACATAATTTAAATGCATGGTCATTCAGGCATCTACTAGAGACTAGAGCCTATGGGCAGCACATCAGTATTGAAAGTTTACTGCCACATATTGTCATTGCGATGCCTTTGATGACATAAAAGGGCTCATATCATCACTTTCCCAGAATTAAAAATAGTTGAACCTCTACTCCCCATTCATAAAAATGGAAGATACATTTTCAAATCATAGTTTTGTGATGTCATGAAAAACAGCACGTTTAAATATATGTTGTATGGTACGACACAACCGTACTTCCACCCTTCGGCACGCTGGCTTTGCACACATTGCAAGTAGCCGTCTTGCTTTTTGGCGTTTTCAAACTAAAGTATCTCCAAATGAGTGACATTTCAATACAACAGCTTGCTAAGACTGAAGTTGCCGCAGGTTCATGGTATGGGGGCGGTGACGGTTAAGGTCCAGTGCAAGCTGCAAATATAAAGATTGGGGCTTCCCCACTGATATCCAACATTGGATTTACGGCTATATCGAACCCGATACGGATATCATATCAGCCCATCTCTACATAATACATCAGATTCTTTAATTAGGAAAATGTTTATTACTATATATAATAATATTGTTATAAATGTATTCATTTCATCTCACTTGTATTAATATTAATAAAGTCTTATTAAAGTCATGACAATCTCAAGTGTAGATGGGGATTAGAGGTGGGAGGCAGGAGGAGAGAGGAATATGAGTGATTCATTGTTTTATTGTTTGCAAAAAGTTCAGTTTAGATTCATTAGACTAGATGACCCATTCTTCACAGTGTACATTTCTTTGGGATATCACAGTGTTTCAGTGCATTGTTACATCCCCAAGACCGGTTAGTGAATCCTAGATGTTATTCTAATTAAAAAACTGCTTTGTTAATTTATTTGTTTGTATGTTTGTTTATTTTTATTAAGGACTTGCGCACAATGGATCAAGCAAATGACTTTGTACATCTAAACACTCCAAGAATCTCGTCTAGTTTATCAGGTTGTGTAGGATGCTTTCGGGATACAATAAAACATTTATGGATTGAAAAATGAGGCCTCATTTGCATTTTACATAGTCTGCGATATTGGTATTGCAAGGGCCAACATCGCAATAGCAGTTAACAGGGTATTGTGCAGCTTTAATTTGCACGTTTGCTGATTCGTCTGTTTAGGTGTCGTAAGTTTGCGGCTGAAGGCCTGGGCTCCGCAGCTCCATGCATCTCTGAGCCTCGGACTGAATGCCCCGCTTTTGTTTTAGGGAACTCTCTGTCTCTTTTTTTTTTTGTTTAACCCTTTCCGAGCTCCAGATTTCTTCATGTCGCGTATCGTTTCTAATTCTTCTTCGTCTTCATCTCTGTTTCCATCTCTTGCTCTCTCTGTCCAAGGCCAGTCTCTCCATCCCTGTGTGTTTGCCTTGGGCTACCGCAGAAATTAAATTGATTAGTGGTACTGTCTAAAAATAGACGTACTGGTTGCCATGGCAACCCCTGGGCCGGAGTTGTTGCCTTGTTTGATGAAGACCTGTGCTTAAGTGTTGTAGTATGGAGACAGACGTGCAAAGCTGCGTGACGAGCACGCCTCTCTCTCTATCTCTCTCTCTCTCTCTCTCTCTCTCTCTCTCTCTCTCTCTCTCTCCCTCTCCCTCCCAATAGTAATGTTTTACATGGCCATTCCCTTCTTCTCTTCTCTCCATCCTTGGTGTCTTTCCCTGTGGTTTGTCCTCAGGTGAGATCCTCTCTGGGGAAGTCTGCCTGCTCAGATGTAAGCAGCAGCAGAGGTGTGTGTGTGTGTGTGTGTGTGTGTGCAATAAAACAGTGCAGAGATTCACTCCTCCGTTTTTTGTACTCCAATCTATTAGCCTGCCTATGTCAGTCTGCTGATATGTGTATGTGTGTATGTGTTGGTCAGAACAATATCAAGAAAGTAACATATTGTGACTGTTTTATACCTCGGTCGCCTTGCAATTCATTAGAATGCATCGATAAACGTGACGCATTCACACAGATGGCATGTGGTGGACATTCTTATCCAGAGTGACTTAGTGCTAACTGAAAGCACATCCCAAGCTAGTGCTGATAGACTAGAGTCTAAAGACACTCCTGCAGAAATAAGAGTCAGCTGCTATCTAGAAACAAGTGTTTTAATGTTTAGTGGATCATCTGAAAACCTTGACTCATCAACACACCCACAGGAGGTCATCTGGAGCTGGCCATGGTGTTCAGAGCACACACAAAAAATGTGTGATTAGTTAGGGTTCATTTGCATGTTGATGCCACCTGCTGTATCAGTATTGCAAAGATTCTGGTATTGCAATAATAATTAACGATTAAATATGCAGTCTTGATGTGGGTGTGTATGATTTGGTAAATAGTGATGAGATTTGTGTGTATATAATCAGATGTCCGTTCATGTTCTTATTGTAATGTGATCAGATTACACTTCCTCCATGCTCCTCATCACCCTGTCTGACCTCCGCCCTTGCTTCTGTGCAATTGGATTTGATTTTGAATTAATGGGCTTGTGGTTGAAAGTAGTGAGGAAGAGGCTTTCTCATCATTACTGGATTTAGTGTATTCGCAATGAAAAGAAATGACAGTGAATCCATTGTGCCCTCTTCGCACTTGTTTTAACTCACCTGCCACAGCTGTGTTGCTCTGAAGTGGCACCCATGCAGAGAGTGTGTAGCTCTTGACTATCAGCGTTAAAGGTTAATGAATGTATGAAACATTCTGAGGAGCATCAGCCGCTCCCAGGCTCTTGATGTGTCTTTTGCAGAATGGGAGATTGTGTAGTTGGTAACACTCCTGTCCTCCATGCAGAACTCACCCAGCTAGGCATCCTTTGGCAAGACTCCTAACACTACATTCATCTACATTTGTTATATGATTAAACTGTATGTTACTCAGCATCTGGAAAACGTGTACATCGAAATGTGAAAGGTTGAACAATAAGCGGATCCTCAAGGTGGGTGGCTGGTTTGCTCCCTTTAGCTGTGGCTTGCTGTACTGTCCTGTACTTGGGCAGGACAGTGTGTGTGTGTGTGTGTTTTTCCCCTGTCATGGGCTGCTTTGTTACACAATAGCTCAGCTTAAAGGAGAGCTATGAGACTAAATTGACCTCTGCCTGAGCCCTGCCCCCCCTCTCTGTTTCTCTCCCTCTCTCTCTCTCACGCTCTCTCTCTCTCTTTCTCAGTATATGTGCTCGCATGAGTACACGTAGATACAATGAATGTACCTCAGTTGCCATAAAGGTCATTTATTATTTCCTGTTTCTTTGCAGTGAACTGTTTTTTTTTTTGCTTTAGTGCTAAGGCAAGCCTTCCTCAGTACTCCTGTGAATGTGTGTGTGAGAGAGGAGGCCCCTTAGTTAAGTGTTCAGCTTAGTGTTTTATGTGGTTTTTATATCTTTTGGATTTATTTCAGTCCCGTATACGTAAGAAAAGTGATGAAAATGAGCATTATCTTTTGCTCTCCTCATTTTTCCCCCTCCATTTAGTCATAGCCAGCAGTCTCTACCCTGTTGGCAAGTACCACCAATCTGTTCAATCTTTCTGTATTACTGTTCACATACCAGCGAAGTGCCTCAGTGTGCTCACTGGAGAATGTTAAGAGCTCAGCATGACGGTATGTCACATAATGAAGGACGAGAAGGATCCTGCTGTCTTCCAGTGAGAATGCATCCGAATGAATGTTTTGGCTCATGCACAACACATGACATGGCTGGGAATCAAACCTGTGTCTGCAGGGTAAAGGGGGCATTTGGCTGACACTTTTATCCCCCTGGAACAACTAAGGGTTGAGTGTCTTGCTCAAGGACACAATGGTAGAAAGTTGGGGAATTTAAACCTGTGACTTTGTGGTCATCAGATTCTAACTAGGCCTCTACCAGTCGCTGGGCACACCTTACCTATGCTGGGTGTTAGATGGGTTCATGCCTGGCAAGTATTGACTACCAATGTGTTAAACTGCATTCCTTCTTATAACTTCACCTTCTAAATACTTAACACTTAAAACGTGAGTGGCACTATGCCAGAAACACAACAAATAGTAAATTGATCTCATGCATCAAAACAACACTTTAAATGGAAGATCCCCCAATTTGTGTTGATGCTGGAGGTGTCAAACATCAGGCTGAGCTTTGTTTGGTTTTCCTGTGTCACGAAAAACCAAAAGTATTGCAATTTAAATGCATGTAATAATGATAACCGCTACCAGGTTTTTGAAATTGCGTCACATGCAAACGTGTATAAAGAACAAAAATCAAATTTCTTTTATTTTAGGTTTTAGAAACAAATGGAAGAAAACACAAGGTCTTTGAACCTGGAAGAACTTTCAGTGTAGTCTCTGTCCACAAATGTGTGGTGAAAACCCACAAAGGAAGGGAGTCCGGAGAGCGCCAAGGAAAAACGTAACAAACGGCGAGCACAAAGGAGAGCAAACACCAGTTTTACACTGTTTTACATCTTTTTCTTTGTTAAAATCAGATTGTACTACAGTTCTAAGGATTAGACAAATATGGTTTGGAATCTGAGTATTTGGCTTATTTTTGAGTGGATAAAAACTGTGAAATGCCGTCTTATTTGTTAGTTGGTTATTTAGCAGATCAGTCCTTCAATTTAGAATATTCAGCTATATACATGTGCTACCATTTATCCCACTGAGCATTATCTATAGAATGTGACACTCTGGAGCAGCCACACATGAACTCAAGTGTAATATACGCGTTGGCTTTAGGGGTATAAAGCCCTCTAGCACTGTGCTGTGGATCAGTGGAAATGTTCTCTCCAGAGCGTTGGAGCTCCATCCAGCACCTTTGGAACAACTTAGAGTGGTGTTTGTGAACCAGAACTAATTATTTAACTTCAGTAGCTGACCTCATTTATGCCCTTGTGACTGAAATCAGTCATATCCTTACAACAATGTTCCAACTGCTAGTGTAGAGCCTTCCCAGAGGAGTAGAGTCTGTTACTGCAGAAAAGTGAGGACAAACTCCCAATTAATTCCTTTGGTTTCAGAGGCAACACTGTGAGCAGATGTCAGCCAACTTTGACATATTGTGTAATTTTAAAATGTCTCTCTCTCTGTGTCGCTGTCTCTTTTTTCTTGTCTTCCTCTCTTTCTACCTCTCTCTCTCTCCCTCTCTCTCTCTCTCTCTCTCTCTCTCTCTCTGTCTCTCCCCATCTCTATCTCTCTCTCTCTCTCACCCCACCCAGCCTTCCGTGTCACATTGTCCCAGGGCCTTGTGAGTTCTCAGCAGATTTTGTCTGCAGTAACACTTTGTGCCGTTTATGTGAGCTTTGCCCTTCTGCATCATGAGCTTTAATCTGTATTGGCCTGTGGAAAAGGCTTTTTTGATTTCAGCCAAGATATCAATAGCCATGACCACAAGAGGACAAATAAACTGTTTGTGTCTTAGGCATATTCAATATTTGCCTCTGATTGTATTTGTCAGCAGAATTTTCAGGTTTTCTTTAGTAGGACAAACTTGGTGAAATAACTGTTTGTTGTCTTTGTTGGATATTGTCATCGATAACAGTTAATTAGACTTTGCTAGTCAATAAAAGCCTGTTAATGCACATAAAATCGTATCAGATTCAAATCTCCTGCATTTTTAAACACTTCCTTGAAACTGGTATGCGTGTATGGTCCAATAAATCTTCTCACTGCTTTTCTCAGCTTTCGGAAGTATCCAGGACTCAGCTGCCACAGATTTTGCCAGAATGTTGTTTTTTCCTGCATTCACATTATTTCCTGTCATGTGAATAAAGGAATTGGACAGAGGCAACGACAATTCCATCAGATCACTAACGGCTTATTTGGAAACGTTGCTGTGTATAGCTGGAGGGTGTGTGTCTGTGTGTGCATGCGTATGTCTCTAAGACTGGGTACAGTGTGTGTGTGTGTGTGTGTGTGTGTGTGTGTGTGTGTATGTGTGTGTGCGTGTGTGTGAGGTGGGAGGGTAGATCTGTTGAGCTTAAACTGCCAAGCAGAGAAGAGTGTGCAGTTTTGATTGGCAGGCAGATGCAGAATAAGCACAGACGATTGTGGGGTGGGGGAGGGGTGGACGGAGGTATTGCGTGTGTGTGTGTGTGTGTGTGTGTTTGCGCACACCACAGACAGAAGATCTCCCTTGATCTTTGCTGCTCTCATGGCGTTTTAATACATTTTCAAACCACATTCACGTGTGTATTAGTCTTGGAGAGTGTCTTTGTGTATGTATAGGCCCATAAGTGACGACATAAGAATGAGAGGGTGAAAAGTGTGTCTGCATGTGTGAGTGAGTGCATGCCTGCATGCAAAGGGAGGGGGTGGTTGGAGCTAACAAAGGATCCACACACACACACACACACACACACACACACACACACACACACACACACACACACACACACACACACACACACACCCTGGCATGACTTGTGTTTCTCTGTAGATGTTTCTTTGTGTGGCGCTCCACTAGTAAAGTGATTCAGGCTGCTAAATGAGCTTAATCATGCTGCAGTTTTCTTTCTTCTCCCACACACACACACACACACACACACACAAACCATGGGTTATTAGGAATACAGTGATACACCTTTTGCTTTCCTGATTCAAATATATGAACCGAGGGCCGCAACGCTGCATACCATTCTGAAACCAAGGGTTTCTTAAGACATTCTTGCTTCATAGTTTTAAAACAGGCTTTCCAGATATTGAGATCTGATACAATACTAGTGGAATTTATCAATTATCTATACCAAGTCAAAGTAACCGCAAAAGCAGAATTGACATTAGGCACAATCCTTGATTTCTGAACTGTATTTTTAAACATGGTATTATAAATTATTATAACGATGAGTGATTCAGTTAATTCAAATGCTAAATCAGTAAGCTTAAATCCACCAAACAGTCTACAACATTTACCCACCTGGTAAGGTTGGGGTTATTAGCCCAGTAAACCAGAGCGAATTGGGGCTGTTATGTTCTACAATCAACAGTTACCCAAGTTTGCATTGGTTTGGTATGTGTGAGGCTTTTTGTTCTTGTGTAAGACTACTAACGCTACTTTGCCTAAGTTGTTCTGGCAAAAGTTGTTAAAAGCAGAAGTTGTTCTGCTTTTAAAAATGTTCTGTCAAATGACTAAGTGTTTTGTCAATGTGGGGACTAATGTGGGTCAGTGCATTGTTTTGTAACATCACTTTTAATTACACATATAAGTGCTACTCATTCAAATGCCTTGAGCTTGGATACAGCCTGCATGGAGACATGTTGATTTAAAATGAGCCCCGGGCTGCTTTAAGTGATGGCAGTGTCCATGTATACAGCATTATATGTGGGTGTGTATGTGTAAATGTGTGTATGTGTGTGTGTGTGTGTGTGTGTGTATGTATGTATGTGTATATGTGTGTGTATGTGTGTGTGTGTGTGTGTGCGCAATGTCTGATTCTGTCATTTACCATCCCTCCATCTTACCACCTACTTTTATTCGCAGTGCATGAGCTGCTGGAGGCGTGTGAGGACTGTGTCGACTGGCAGAGTGCCCAGAGCTGTGTATGTGCGTGCGCATGTGTGTGCATGCAGTTACGTGTCTGTGTGTAACCACCGCCTGCATGTGTGTCACTGGAAAGTAGGAAGCTGACTGGCTGAGAGAGAATGAGTAAGTTTGATGTTTCAAAGGAAGAGGAGGGCCATGATCTGCTAACATTTACAAATAATTTATTTTCCCTAACCCTGACACTTCTTTAAAAAGCAGTTGCATTACAAAAAAAAATCTTATAAAAACTTAGGTTTGTGTAGAACATTTCAAAGAACCCAAGGTTGGTTTACATTAAACAGTCAAAGTCAAGGGTCTTAAGAGAATAAGTGAAACTCCAAGTGCTTTTTTGCTGTGTAAATTAGTCAGCTAGCTATTTTATCTCATTGCAATGAACAGGTTGTTTTTTATTTTCACCTCATATTACTAAATATTTCTCATTAAGCCACGGTAGATTATGTATGATAGAAACACATTATTACGAGCTCACCCACGCTGTATTGTAATACCTGAAGTACTCAATGATTTGAGAAAGTTGAGAATTTCAGAATTTCAGCTTCATGCTGTGGTAGAATGTGATAGAAAGGTTCCATGAGGGTGTCTGAGGGTGAGGGTGTCTGATGTTCGAAAGACCCGAAACACCCTGTGACCCCAGGTCACATCACTGATGATGTGTCCTAGCGCATCCATGAGATGTATCTTTCAACTTCCAATCTGGCCAAAGCCAGTGACGCTCAGGAATAGACTGGGTGGCAACCAAGGATAGTTTGGTGACGACTGGAAAGACAGTTGACAGCT
>JBBPDC010000007.1:7743715-7753797 GCA_037974485.1 Hemigrammopetersius urotaenia | reverse complement strand
AGCCGTGGGCAAACGCTGCTGGGACACAGGCTGGGGTCTGATCAACCCCGGTCGGGTCGCCTGGGTGAGGGTGTCTGTTGTTCGAAAGACCCGAAACACCCTGTGACCCCAGGTCACATCACTGATGATGCGCATCCATGAGATGTATCTTTCAACTTCAACATTTCTCCCTTTAGCAGCATGTCGTGCTATCACCCTAACAAACAAATGTAAAGAATAGCTTTAACACAATCTGGTCCTGCCCTGTATATTCATTTTGGGCATGTTTGTCTATTCTTGCTTTTTTATTCCGCTTGCATGGTAGTAGCATAGTGGATAAAACACTTGCCACAAGGTTGCAGGTTCAAACCTCACTTTCTAACATTGTGTCCTTGAGCAAGACACTTAACCCTCAGTTGCTCCAGGGGCACTGTCCCTGTTACTAATGACTGTGAGTCACTCTGGATAAGGGTGTCTAACCAACGACACTTTATGATTCCACCATACATTTGGAAAAGGCTGGTCTTCATTTAGACTCTTTCTCCTTTTGGACTTTTGATCATGACTTGATTTCATACCTTTTATATTCTCTCTTGACTTGATCTCATCTAGTCATAGTCTTGAACTTGTCTTGTCTTGACAAAGGTGGTTAGGACTACAGTCCCACCCCAAATGTACTGATTCAGAGTTTGCTTCTTTGTTTTTCAAAGAACATACAGTACTGTGCAAAAGATGAGCAGTGAGTATTTTTTTTACATTAATATTGCCAAATATACTAAATAAAATTAAAATACAAACAACATTCTACAGTAATTTTGTGATTTTATGTACAGTAAATCAATGTGTTCCTTCGGAAACCTGGTTTTACTCAATCAGTCCTACATTAAATTACACCAGGAGCCACTGATGGAATTTCACAAATCTAGACAACAGCTGGAGCCATGGAGGAGAAATCTGGAACTGAACCTGTGTTCTCCTCACCAGCTCACAAACCTCTTGCTAAAACACAATTACTTTTTACATACAATACAAATCTTGGTACTGTTTACATCTTTCTTGTTTGTTTGCATTTATTCAAATGTTAACTTTGCCAGCATGTAAACACATCACCCACTGAACATGCCTTTAAACAATTTGCATAGGTGCTTAAGACTTTTGCACAGTACTGTAAATACATTACTCAACTGAAAATAATAGCTAAAACTATATTAGCAGCCACTGTGGAGCCTGAATCTGTGCTTTTGTCCATATTATAGACGGCATGTCACACAGTGTAGGAAAGGATTTGATACATGTGTGATAAGTTCAGGTTTGGCCTCCAGTTGAATTAATTCTAATGAGGGGGTATAAGCTTCCATTAACTGTTATCATTGTAGCTCCAGTGTAAAGGGAAAATTGGATTAATTTGGCTTTTTTGCCAAACTATTCTTTTAAGACTCTCAGAACCTGCAGAGCAATACGTGGTCCTCCAGCAGCTATAGCTCTCCAAACCTTGCTGCATGAGAACGGAAAAGATACCAGAAGAGTTCACATGTGGTCATGTGTTAGAAAAATGTGATATTTTGCTCCATAGGGGAGTTTCATTATAATTTGAATTATTCATCCATCTGTCCAGTTTTATCTGGCTGTGCATCATCTCGTCCATTTCTTCTTATGTCTGTTCTTCCGTTGAAGGAAGGTAGCACTGACAAGTCCAGGGATATGCTGTGATTTCTGATATGATTTTAGAACACTCTGCAACCCTGGTCTCTCTCTCGAGAGTTTCAGTACTTTCAGTACCCCGGCGCAGCAGCAGTCAGAACATTTGATTAGCTTCCCAGCAGTGGGAAAGAGTCAGAGGTAACCTTATTGATCAGATCAGTTAGTTCTCTGTCCACAATTACTCATAATTGGCTTATAAAAAGTAAGCAATTTTCAGAATACGAATTGAAATGTGTAAATGCTCTCCTGCAAATGTGCTCATATGGTTTCTGACACTTGGTTAAAAGAGATTTCTGGAGCATGCGTATATTGCATCAGATTGTCTGTGTTAAGACGTGTATTCTATATATGTGTAGATAGGCCAGTCTGTGATCAAGGGTTTTCTTCCAAGGGGAATTCCTCACATTTCTCCAGTTACTGCATAATTGAGATGTAAACAAAGCATGTTTTGATGTGATGTGCAGCATTTTAAAGAAACTTACCAGCTCAGATTTCTAAAAATATGTTTTAGTCTCAGTAATTAGAAGAGTATTTTGACATCAGACCACTCAGAATTAATTATAAAATTCAATATATCAAAATATCAAAAAATACATATAAAAATACAGTAAACCCTCAGGGTTATGTTTCAAGAGCACCCGTCTCTCTCTCTCTCTCTCTGTCTCTCTGTCTTTCGTGGCATCTTGGCATGGCATCTCGGCCCGACGGCCACGCACCAGGCGGCCATTCTGGACTTTTCCAGAACGCACAGATTGCCAGTCTGCCCCGTATACATTTTTGTTAAGGGTAGTGAATTAAGCTGAATTTAAAATGAAATTTAATTTTTTCAAATTCAGTCATTTTTTCTTGGAACCGAACTAATAATTGTTGGCAAAAAATTTGTGGAAACAGCAGATATCCTCCACAATATTTTATTTTGTGCCAATATATTTCATGTATAATTTCATGTATTTTAGTGCTAAATTATAAAGAAAACTATAATTTACTAACTTTAACATAAATATGAATGTAAATTCAGCTACAGTTACATATAAAATATAATTGTATAAATGTTTACTGCCCAGAGAACACAAAGAAAGCTGCCTTGAGATGGTTAATAATGCTTATTTTATCTCTTGTTTTGTCCTTCTTAAAGCTTTATATTTTCATAACTAAATTAAACTAAAAGAGGCTGTTGAGCTCTGCTTACCCGGAGGGACACTACAATACATCTTCCTGCCGGATGAACAGTAAATTATTGAACTGTAAAAATGATTGCCGATTACTTGCACATTTTAATGTATTTTTATTACTAAAATTAATTAAATTATTCCTGCATTTACCCTACTAATACAAAAGAAAATTACAGAGCATACCTAAGAAAACGCCTTGTAAATGACAGCGTGATCTGTACAGCGGTAATATCAGTATTTACATTCTAGCACTGCAGGAGTTCAGTGTAAACTGTACAGTACAGATACGGTTTAAGGGTAATGTATTAAACTGAGTTTTAAATGAAATTAAAGTGATTTGGGGACATATTTGGGGTCATATTTAGGGTTTACACTATAAAAATAGGCATTTTTAGCCATGTTTTTACCAAAACACAACAACACAGTGCTCTTGGAACGTAACCCCCGCGAAAAGTGGGGGATTACTGTATATTGCCATGAAAAAAGTTGTGATGTCCAGGCCTTGTCCGTCACGGCCCCTTGCCCCCTTGAGGACGCTGACCATGATGAGGCTCGGCCATCACAATATCTGCAGTTTCCAGGTTAGTGTGGGGGTTTCAGCAAACTATTATAAGTTCGGTAAAAGACGCGTCTGTTTATAGTTAGACTTGAATCTTTATCTTAGTTTGTTTAGTAAACCCTCCAACTCATTAGAGAGCCTGGTGCTATTTACAGTGGTGTTTACTGATACCAATATATCCTTGACAACATTCATCTTCTTAAAACAGATTTTCTAATTTTGACTCTGGTCAACATCAGGGCAGCTTGAAAAAAGGCACCAAACCAGGGTGTAGTCAGCGACTAGTCAAGCATGGTAGTCACCAACTGTTCAAGCATTCTGCATGTCAAATGATTTTTCATCAGTCCAGATTGAAATTATAAAACCAACAGCTAGAAAGGATGTGGTCAATAAGACTTTTATATGCATGGAAGTAATATAGACCTATTGCGACTATCCTTTCTAGCGGGTCTATGGGGTTACATTTGCATGAATATTGCAAATGGTTACATTTTAAGGCAGTGATCACCTTGATTCTGGTTTAAACCCAAATTTAACACACGTTGGTAAGTGGATTGGATGGGGTAGTTAGCATAGATGTGGACCTCCAGGAGCAGGGCTGTTGAGAACCGTTTACCTGTAGAAACCAGTAAAAGAGACACAGGGTAAATTGTGATGTCTGAACGCTCTATGAACGTTTATGAACGCTCAAGACTCATGTATGTGAGTATAGTCTAGTCTAGTCTCGCAGAAGAGCTACTGTAGCATAAATAGCGGAAAAGGTTAATTCTGGCTATGACAAAAAGGTATCTGAACGCATTGCAGCTTGCTGTGTATGGGGCCACAGACCAGTCACAGTGCCCATGCTAACCCTGTCCACTGCCAAAAATGCCTACAGTGGAAACATGATCGTCAGAACTTGGAGCAGTAGACAAAGGTGGCCTAGTTTGATGAATCATGTTTTCTTTTACATCATTTCTGTGTGTGTCACCCCCTAACCTGGGGACGGGAAGACATTGGAATACACCCTGGTAAGAAGGCAAGCTTGTGGAGGCAGAGTGGCAAATGATCTGGGTAGTGTTCTGTTAAAAAATATGTACCACCCACCTATGCCTCCACAGGTCAGTGCTGCTTTGTTGGCATGAGAGTGACCTACACCAATACATTCCTTTTGTTAGCTGCATTTATTTTGATATATTATTTTTATGTATTATTTACGGGTCCAAGAGTAAGCGCCTATACATGTAGAGTGTTTCTTAAAACGTCATTGGCCAAAGTCATGGTACGAAGTAAAAAAAAGAAAATGATCTGAACAAAAACAAACTCCACTTTAACCTGAGCTGTGTTTAACTTTGTTTTTTGTAAATAATCAAATAATAAGAATAAAAACATTTCCATCTTAATGAGAAAAGATTATTTCATGATCTCGGGAGGCCAAAGGTATTATTGTGAAGAATTTTCACTGCATGCCAGTACAAAATCCACTACACTAATATGCATTATGTCTCAAGGGAGCGCTGAAACAAGCTGTATTCTGAAATGTATCACTTTTCCATCAAGTTGCATCTAATTTAATTTATTACGGGTTAGTGGGCTTTGGTAGGAAGCAGAAATAAAACGGTGAGGATTTTAAATCAATTATAAAAACTAATTTCACATTCTGTTTTTGGAAATGGAAAACAGTTTTGACCGCTGTGTGTGTTTTCTTGTCTAGGATGGATCGCATGAGTGAGGAGGCACTGAGGCTGAACCTGCTAAAGCGGGGCTTGGAGCAATCAGAGGAACGCGGCCGAGTTCAGGACGATGTTTTGCCCAAGAGGCTAAAAGTGGAGGGCCATGAGGCCATGGAGCGGCTGAAGATGCTGGCTCTGCTGAAACGCAAGGACTTGGGTGGTCTGGAGGGCAGTTCAGGGGCACTGGCAGACCTACGGGGAGCGGGGGCCAGCAGCCATTCGGCACTGGGGTACACTGCCTACGAGGAGAAACTGAATGGCAGCCTGAGAGTCCCCACCATGGCCCACTCACTGATGGGCCGCAGTGGCAAAGAGAACATCATTGATGAGCCTGTGGACATGAGTGCCAAGAGGAGGTGAGCTAGAGCTAGAGAGTGGTGCATCAGTGATTAATACTTCCTTGTGGCTGCTATCAGCATCTTTTGGCTTTTTGTGACAGTTTATGGAACTCTAAACATACTGTACTGACAGGGCTAATTTCTTTGTAGCATTTTTCCATCTAAGTAGTGTTTAATAATGTCTAAGAGGAAGTGCCTTCACCTTTGTTTGCTTTGACCCAACCAATGGAGTAATCATTTATGCTGAGGTATAGGTACAGTTTGCACAAAAGCATTTTTTTCCCAGTGTTAGCATGTAGTTTTAATTCTAAACCATTCAATATTTAGTCTGCGTATGTGTATTAACTTCAGTAACTGAATAATCTAGCATTTATTTTGGCGATAAATCAAGTAATTGAGTCTACATAATTTATAACAGCAGACATTTAATTTTAGCTTATAAGACTCTTTATACCAGTTTTACAAATTTGGGCATATTAATAAGATCCTGTAGGTGGGGGTTTCCTCTCCCTCTCTCCAGATTCCCTGTTCATTGTTCTAATTGCAAATTAATCACTAAGCTGATTAATTGAGAATGTCAAGTCAAATAGGTTTATTGTCATTTCAGCCATACACAGTACAAAACAAGAACAAAACCAGAAACATCACAAGACTGCAGTACAGCGCAAAAGTTCTTAGGCTCCTGTGCAAACAGTTTAAAGCTATTTATCTCTGCCAGAATATACACAAATTAACATTAAAGTAAATGCAATGAAACATGAAAGGATTAAATAATATCAAGATATGTTTTATTTGTAAAAAGTTTTAGATAATGGTTTGTGTTTAGAAAGACACAGGTTCTATTCCAGATTTCTGCTTGATGCTTCCAGCTTTTACATGGATTTGAGAACCTCCATCAGTAGCTCCTGATTGAATCTAATGAAGTTTTGATTGAACCAAGCATTATTTGATGAGAACTACATCATACTGGGCTTTCAGGAGGAGCGGTCTGGGAATGATTAAACATAGCTTTTAAAAATGTACCACTCAGCTAAAAAGTTATTAAACATAATTTTCTCAGATATCTAATGCTTTTGCATGGTACTGCACATGAATGCAGATAGACAAAATACAAAGAAGCTGAGTATGAGAAAAACACAAGAGCAACATAACAACAGGACAAGACACAATGTAGTGCAGTTGACAGAAGAAACTACAGAAGCAAGTTTGAATAAATACAGTATTATGACAGATTTGTAGTTCTATCAGAGTCATTAAGTGGGCAAAAATGCAAATATAGAGGTGGACAGCAATGAAAAATAAGCAGTAATTACTGTGGAAATAATGGCAACAGCAGGACAGAGAAAGTGCAGTGTATGATAAACAGAGGGTGTTTACTGTGGCAGTTGGGGTGTAAGTTATTTGTTTCAGGCAGAATGTATGTTGTACTAGGACAAGGAAGACGTTCAGTTCACTTTATGTTTCAGTTCTGTTGGGGAGTCTAATATTCTGAGGGAACAAACCTTCTCCCATTCTGGAAATGGAGGCTCACACACTATCAGAACATTTTGCCAGATGGGAGTAGGAGAGGAGGGTGTGTGAGGGATAAGAGGGTGTGTGAGGGGTGTGTGGGGTCATCTACAATGCTGGTGGCTTTGCGGATGTAGCGTGTGGTGTAAATGTCCGTGACAGAGGGGAGAGAGACCCTTGTGATCTTCTCAGCTGCCCTCCATCTGTACGGTTTTCCAATGAATTTCCATATCATCATGATTCAGTTAGTCCCTCTGTAGAATGTGGAGAGGATTTGTTGGGGAGGTGGTCTCCAGTAAGCAGAGACACCATTGAACCCTCTTTGCAATGGAAGGTATATGTGGGGACCCTCAACATTCTAATATATTTTTAACCAATTAATTTTTTTTAATGTGTCATTGGGTTCAATCAAGTAACATCTGTAAATGTATTGTGGTGTCTGGATTCCTTTTACCCTGTTAGTTTAATATGTCATTCATACTGTGTCTTTGTTTAGCACGACTAGGTATGAAGTAAAATAACAAAAACAAAAGAGTCTGAATACTTTCCCCTTACTGTATTAGTGCACTGAACAGGCTAATCACTGGAGTGATGATATAATGAGATGTTAAAAGTATTTGTTCCTCAACTAGACCTCTGTCAAGCATTGCTGCAAACTGCAGTTATGTTGCAAAAAAAAATTCACGCCACTGAAATGTTCACTCTGCACAGCAGAGGCTACACATGGGTCAGTATGTAGCAGTTTCAGTACAGGGCTGAAAATATTATTATTATTATTATTATTATTATTATTATTATTATCAGTAGTAGTAGTAGTAGGAACAGCAAAAGTAGCAGAAACATTATTTAATAATATTAGCAGTTTAAATACAGGTCTGATAATATTAAACCAGGCTTGGAGATTCTTTACCTAAGACCTGTGTTTATTGTATGGTCCATTCATAAAGCTTATGTAAATGAACCATATCTCTGCCAGTATCATTTGGCAGCCGTTCTCTTAAAGTATTGTTCACTCACAAAAAAGGAAAACTGCCTTCTCAATATCATTTTCATATAATTAATTGACCTCCGGAGTTCTTTTTGTGATGTTATAATAGAGTATAGAGTGATAGAGTATAATAAACTGACATTATAGAAGTGACTAACACAACAGACGCTGTTAAGAAAATGTGCACAGCCAATTCTGAAATCCTTGACTCAAGAAATATAAAATCATTTTGATTTCAGTGACTCTATAAAACGATTCTATTATGCTTTCCTTCTGCCACTTCAGGTTTACATTAATTAGTAGAAAAACTAATGAGATTTTAGATGTGTCCAAAATTATTAAATAGAGATGAAGCTAAGAGATACAGCACTAAGAATGAAGTATTATAAAAAATAATAGCATTGTAATTCAGACGTGGAGATCATATCTCAGAGTAGGTAACTTAACCAAGTGTAAATATGTTATTACAGTATATTATTAACAGTATATTATTTTTTGTTACCTTCCAAAATACCATATTTTGGGATGTTGAAACATCTAATAGTACATTTTGGTGTGGTCTGATCTTTCATATTTAAATCTACTGCATATGACCTAACAAAATGATAAATATGATTCCATTCTACATGACATTACATCTTATTTGTGATGGCAGTGCTGTGGAGAAAGAGCGCCACACTCCCTCTCCTGATGTGATCGTCTTGTCTGACAACGAGGCGTCCAGTCCCAAAGGAGCAGGCAGAGAGGAGAGAGTAAAGCCTGTAAACCTAGACATGTTCAAGGTAAAGCATGGAGGAGACCTTTATAATGCTGCAGCATGCTTTTGGAGAAACAGGGATAACCTACAGTCTGAGGACTTTTTACAGAAAGCTCCATGATTCATTTTCGTAAAGGGAAAGAGCCACTTTAAAAGGTTGCTGAAGTTACAGTGAGGATTAGAATACAATTCATATTGCCAAACAACCCACATATGCAGGATACATATGAGACATATTGTGTCACATAAATACTTTGTCATCTGTCATTGTAGAAAAACTTGTGTGTGTGTTTCAGGGGAAGAGTGTAGCTGAGCGCCAGCGTGTGATTAAGGCTCTGAGAGAGGAGCTGAGGCTGGAGGAGGCTCGTCTGGTTCTGCTGAAGAAACTCAGACAGTCTCAACTACAGAAGGAGAACCTCTCCCACAAGGTTAGTCTCTCTCTTTCTGTCTCTGTCTCTGTCTTCCCCTTTCTCTCTCTCTGTTTATTTTCCCCTTTCTTTGTACCTTTTCCCATCTTTCCTTCTCCCATTTCTGTCACTCTCTCTCTTTGCTACGTTCTTTCTCTCTTTTCTGTTTGTTTTCCTCTTTCTCTCATTTCCCTACTCTCTCTCTCTGTCTCTGTTTTCCCCTTTCTTTCTCTTTTCCTGTCTTTCCCATTTCTGTCTTCCTTTTGCTCTTTTCTCTTTTTTCTCTCTGTTTGTTTTCCCCCTTTCTCTTTTCCCTATTCTCTCATCACTTTCTCTCTCTCTTGTTCTCTCACTCTCTCCCTTTCTCACTCTCTCTCTCTGTTCTCTCTTTCCTCTCTCACTCTCTTTTCAGTTTATTTTTCTGTCTATCATCACCTCTTTCTGTCTACCATCACCTCTATTTATTTGACAGTTCACGGGTTTAGCCTTATTAAGTCTCGGGGAACGTTTCAGACAAATGCATGTTATTTATATATAGAAGCGCAGGAAGGTGGGAAGTATATTTTTGGTTATTAGTCTTCCCTCAGCTTGGAGAAACACTATGTGCATATGCTTAAATAAACTGTAGGCTGTTGCACAGGTTTTGTCCACACCTAGTCAGTAGACTTGAACTTCTCAGTTTTAGTAAAATGCGTCCCATTGAATACAGAATACAGAAATACAGAAATCATTCATGATTCATAGAATGATTTTTCTACAAATTACCACTGATCCACAAGGGTTATCCAGAACGGTCTGATTATTTTGACATTTAGCACAATTTTTCGTGCTGTTGTGGTTTAAATATTCAGAAATATCAAATATTAAAACATTTCATAGCCATGAGGGGTGGAGGTAGCTCAGTGGGTAGGATACTTGCCTCCGGACCAAGAGGTCACAGGTTCGAATCCTACCTTCAGC
>JBBPDC010000007.1:7680544-7707862 GCA_037974485.1 Hemigrammopetersius urotaenia | reverse complement strand
CAGGCGACGCTTGAAGACCGTGAAGGACTCTGCCGTTCGGACCAGAAGAGGGAGTTCATTCCACCACTGGGGAGCCAAGACTGTCCGAGAACCGAATATATATGTGTGTGTGTGTATGTGTGTGTATCATGTAAAACCCATGTATAGTTGAAAATCGCGATGTTGTGATGTGGTTTAAAAAAAAAAGGCCTAAATATGCTCTAAAAACACTTAATTTAAAAAAAAAAAAAAAAAAAGATTTTTTTGCTGTAAAAAAACATAAGAACACTCGAGATGCTCCGTGGGGGAAATTCTGGACTGCAGCTGCATCAAAGGGCAGCAGCCAATCAGCAGCAAGGAGAAATAAATATCGTTCTCGGATTGGCTACTTTCAAACCTCATGCCTCTTGAGTACCGTGGTATTTCACCACCCTTTGTGTTTTTTGTGTTCTCTGGACAGTGCAAAAAAATTACAGTAGTTTATATATGGAAATGTAGCTGAATTTATGTTAATATTTGTGTTAGTAAATTATATTTTTCTTATTAATTTAACACTAATATGCATGAGAAATTATATATTGCCACAAATTGGTGGATATCTGCAGTTAGTGTGGGGGTTTCAGCGAACAATTATTAGTTTGGTTCTCAGAAAAAATCTGCAATGGACTGAAACCGCAGCTGCTGATCTGCATTAAAGTGGGGGGGTTACTGTATATGTACAGTATTTATTAAATAGTATTAGGATTTATAAGTTGTTTAAATTCCATTCAACTACAACCTACAATACAAATATTATAACAATGTCTATGAACATTACTAGTAGAATGAATGATTATTATGACTAAATGGCTCTTCTCTCTGTCATATTGTTCATATGCAAAGCCCTTGGAGCATAAACCAGTGCCCTTGCAGACCGGTGAAGAGGCAGAGTACATGTTAGCTCTAAAGCAAGAGTTCAGAGGAGCTATGAAGACTCTGCCTTTCTATGTGCGACCTGCTGCACCCAAGAAAGGTCCCAGATTCTTTCCACTCAGCATTACCACTGATGTCACTGATTAAGGGTGGAGGGTTTGGGATTTTGAATGTACTGCTTCAACAAGCGGTATCATTAAATAAGGGATCTCACTAACAAGCCTATAGATGAACACTAACCTCAGATGAACATAAATAAACAGTTGGATGTGAAAGTATGGACACCCCATGTCAAATTATACATTTTGTTGAAGTGTGCATCTGCGTGGAACATGACATTGCTATGCAAATTTTAAAGCACAGTTCTAATATATTTACTGAATTGGACATATTGAAAGAAGAAAACATGAAATGTGGCATGTGTACATATTTGGGTACCCCTTCAGTTTACAAGATATTCAATCTGTTTTTGTTCTGTTTCTGTATCTTCACTCACTTTGGGTTTTTTTTGCCTTCAGGATTTATTCATATTTAGTAGAATAATTTTTTGTTCTACCAGGTACCACACAGCCCCAAAGCATAATAGAGCCCCCTTAATAGTTGGCAAGATGTTATGGTTATTGAAAAGCTTTCATTTTTTCTCTAAACATCTTCGCTGATTGCAGTGTTTGGTTTATCACACCAATGCACTTGATTCCCGAATACAACTCTTTAACCTTAGTGTTGTGCTGAACACTACAGATGTTGACTTTTGTGATCACAGTTTCCTTCTGATGACTGTTCTATATAGATGGTGTTTGTGCAGTAACACATCACAGTTGTTCAGTACATCATTATTCCTGTTCCAGCCAAATCTTCCTGTAGGTCCTTGCAACTGTTGTGGGGTTTTGCTTTGCATACCTGACACTTCTACATTTGATAAGGGGAGCCTATACTTTGATTTACCTAGCTTGACAATTTTAATTAATTGTGATAAACTGTTTCTTTTATGTAAATGTGAAAGTCATGAGATCATAGACAGTGTCATATTTACAATTTTTATTTATTTTTATGCAGATATTTTACCTTTTTTATTTCCCTTTACTAGATGTGGAACGTTACTCTGACAAATATCAAAATGTTGAACCATCCGAGAATACCATTGAATGGAGCCAAGGTAAATGTTTTGTCTTTTTTTTTTATTATTGATTTACTGATTTGTTTTGAGTAGAGTCAGCCTGTAAGATACGAGTGGACTGAATGTTGAACTGATACTCAATTAGAAGTTTTATGTAGTGATGTGAACAAGGTCTATCCCATTAGATCATCACTCCCGTGGAGCTTCTGAAACTGAATCAACAGCATTAATTGAATGACAAATTACCATGAAGTCAGGACTGGTTCTCGGCACACTAATTAAACCTGCTATGTGGCAGCGTTGAGAGTCTGAAATGATAGTGTCAGGCAAATTAAAAGTGACAGGCTGAGATAGCAGTAGAAGGAAATGGTTCCATAGTGGCTCATGGTTGTAAATCAAACAGCAGGAACTCAAGCAGCACTCGAGGCTTTTGCTCTCTGCAGTACTGACTGTCCATCTATCTGTCGTTCTGTCCTCTACATAAATATGGGCACCCCTTGTAAAGATTAGTAAAAGTGGTTTGAAAAAGTAGCTTCATCTTACACAATTGAACATTTTGAGAAACATTCAGAGAAAAAAAACAACAAGAAATGAAGAGCACCATGAAATAATTATTTTTACAAAAACACACATGGCACAAGCAGTGGAACCCTTGGAAATTATAGTGAACACAATATAATTTTTGCATAAATCCCATTTAAATTGTAAATATTTGAGTTGATTGGAGTGTGTAGGAATGTTCAAACTATAATCTATGAATTCCTTATTAACTGGATTACAAATATGAGATACAGAGGACAACTTCCCTTAGTCATCCAACACCACATGTACCAAATGAGGGAGAAGTGTGCTGACCTTCATTAGGCAGAGAGTGGTTATTTAAAATAGCTAACTTACCTGAAAATGCCCATCTCTACTGCAATAATTAAAAAGTGGACATCAACTGGAAGACACTGCATGCCTTAGAAAGATAATAGTGTTGCATGTGCGTAGCTGGTGCGTAGCAGGAAGGCTGATTTTGCTTAAAGCCGCGAGTGTAGTATGGGTAAATGCAAATTCAATGAGAGATGGTTGGAGGATAAGAAGTACCGTGACTGGGGCTACAGCAAATACAGTATGTACCTTATTGAAATCAACTACATTTTGGGCTGGTTTTTATTCTGCCATCATTTTTCTTCTTAAAGGGCTGGAAAAGTTCTTAAAAGTCAGTGAATTTGCACTTAAAAAAATGTGCAGATACCCCGTGTCTTGAACCCCGCTGAAAACCTGTAGGGTGAGCTGAAGAAGAGAGTGCACATGAGAAGACCTAAGAAACCTGGATGATCTGGAGAGATTCTGGAATGATCTCAGATGACACTATAGCAGAAGACTCAGTGTGGTTGTACAAAAGATAACGATTTTTTCAGGATGAGATAAAGCTACCTCACCACCCACTTCTAGCCCTTAATAATCTTTACAAGGGGTGCCAATAAGGAGAACACTACATCTATCTCTCATTCTGTCTGTCTCTCCTCCTCTCCATTCGTCCATCCATCTACCTACCTACCTATCCATGAAAAAAGGGTTTAATAATTGATCCGATTTTTACAAAGGTGTTTTAAAAAATACACAAAGGTGTAATGTAGCAGTTTTTTTTCTTTTTTGATTAACATTTATGGCATTTAGCAGACAAGTTGATGTTGAATCTTAAAACCAAGATCACCAACCTTTTTGAAACGGAGAGGTACTTCACGGGTACTGAGCCATACTAAGGGCTACCAGTTTGATACACTTTTTTCAAATCTGTATAAATGCAAATGTGAAGAATAGCAACAGGATAAAATTAATGTTAGATGCTCACTGGTGAGTTGTGCTAATTTTAGAACAGGTCCGTGGGCTACTTATGCGGTCCTTGGGGGCACCATGTTGGTGACCCCTGATGTGGACTGTATTCAGAATCTTTTTATTTAGTATTACATGTAAAGAATGACAAATTACAATGACAATCAAGAGGCATATTTTTTTCTTGGTCATAGGATTTGACCTTGAATTAAACTAAAATGTATTTGTGAAGTGCTTAGGGAGACCCACAAGAAGTCTGGAGCTCTTTTTGCAAACTTTAATTGAACATGTTTAATAAAACATTGAATACAGTCTCGTATTTCATGAAAGAGCATATGAATGTGTTCCCAATGTCTGTTTTGATCTTAATTGTAAGTTTGTTAAGCAGCGCAAGTGATGTTTTTTTTCTTCATTAAAGCCTCTAATATTTTATCACGATTTATTTAATCAGAATGTGCCATTATAGATATATATTTATCTTTTTATAATAATACATTGGTTGATTAATTACCACTTGTAAGATAATTGATTATCATTTCTTGTTTAAGTAACCATTGCTATCCTTCTGTTTCAGACTGGAGGCGCTTGCCAAAAGAGTTGCGTGTGCGGGTGAAGAAGCTTCCAAATGAAAGTGAGTGAGCAGCAACGTGCAGATCTCACCAGATAAACTGTTCTGCGCGGCTGACACATGCCGACTATCCAGCCCACTCCCTCCTTTCCCCAGAGAGGGTGGCCCTAATCTGCAGCCACCTCACAGACACAAACCACTGTGAAACATCACACTGACTTGGTGGGAGAGCCACATTTGTGCTTCCTTACAGGGCATAGAATACAAAATATGCACACACAGATTTTAGATAAAAAATTACGTCAGGCTTTAAATGCAATTCTTTGAAAAGCAAAGTGCCACTTCTTGTTAGCGGCGTGAATAACAGGTCGCTTTCCGCTGCAGCTGTGTGTGCTCTTGCAGCACTTAGGCTTTTCTGTAGCCACATGTCTTAAAAGAGGGTAAATGGCATAAATTAGAGCGCACAGAAGATGTGGCCTGTCTACTAGTGCTTAAGTGGTGAATGTAGGCTCTGACTCATTGCTGTCTCAGGGGAAATCAGAAAGACTGCACTCTGCGCCATTACACAAATCTCCAAAATGAAAGCTGGTGGATAGATGGATGAAAGATGCAGAGGGGAAGAGAGCGATGAGCGGCATCAAGGCTGTGGCATTGATGAAAGCAGAATACTTAGTTTAAAGCCATGCATCTTTTGAAGAGGAACTAATATCAGTTGTGTTTTCCTAGATTAATATGTGCTAAGGAAATGCACTGGAATGTTGTAACACAATGTTCTCTATCTTTTATTAAGCTCTGTCACTCTCACTGTTATATAATGTGTGTTGTTTCAGAGAATCCTGTGGTACCCAAACACAGCAAGCAACCACGAGTGAACAAAGAGGAGATCATCCGTAAACTGGAGGTAGCATCGTATGGTTCTTAGTCTGCACTGCCCACAACACTTTATATTACGAATCACAGGTATTTCAGCTGTTGCACATCTGTCCTTGCCTCAGAGCAACAACAGCTCATTTATTTTCTGTGGCACATTTATTTGTGGTCAGACGTTGGAGAAAAAAGAGGAGGAGGTATGTTCTGATGAAGAGGAGGGTGAGAAGAAAAAAACAGACGAAGAAGACGCAGAGGGTGAGGAAGAGTATGACGAGGAGGAGTTTGAGGAGGTAAAATTTCTTTTTATTTTTCATTGGTCTGTTGGGGATATGTCTTGTGATGTTGTCTTGCCCCAAAACCTTGCATGAATGTGTGATGTGTTAACAGGAGACGGACTACATCATGTCATATTTCGACAATGGTGAAGATTTTGGTGCAGACAGTGACGACAATATGGATGAGGCTATTTACTGATGCTGAGCTGGACATCTGTGTACAGGTATAAGTAGTTATGCTGAGAGAGTTCAGGTCCTCCTCACATAAGTACCTTTGGCTGGTTGATTATTTAATGTGGCAGCTGAATTTGTTATTCAGATTCCTCTTCATTAAGAGGATGGACAGAGTAGATACACGAGACATATGTGTGACTGCTCTGAAGTGCATTTTATGCCAGAGAAGTAGCTCAGTTTAATTACTGATTTTACTCAAATGCCCAATGGAAGAAATTAGATGCTATTGGTTAGCATTAATTGAAAATCTCATCTTGTTTCTTTGATTGAAGACAGCATATCAAAACAAAAGCTTATATCCCAAAAAAGGAAAACATTACAGTGTTGTTTAACATAGTTATTTCATTCTGTGCGTTTTTTTTTACCTCTAAATGTACAAACTGGCATTTTTAAGTGTAAAACAAAAAATGAGAAAAAAAATTTTTGTGTGCTGACAATAACAATATGTAAAATATGTTACTGATGTATAACATAACTGAACAAGGCAACAGGTTTAAAAAGTATAGTTCTTGTTTTCAAATTAATTTTACATGACATTTTTAAATATAGGAAGAAAAGGTTCCTATACACGCGCACACACAGACCTGTTGTCAGTTTTGTACGTAGGTATTTGTAGAATTTGAACACCCTGTGGGGTGTTTTTTTAATAATCTGTTTCTCATAAATAGTTGCATATTTCTGTAGAGTCTATTATTTTTGTGTTAGTTTATTGTGTTTAGAATAATGAATGTGCATATTTTGTATACATTTTTAATGTCTTCATGTTTTTTCCACAATATTTTAGTCTTTTAAATATTAAATGTAGTTGCACAGAGTTTGTGTCTTGATTTTGGTAGCTTGTTGATTACATTTCCTTCCGCATCACCAGCACACCAAACAGTTACTCCAGAGTAATGCAGAGGATAATGTGTGATGTAATATAGTACTAATGATATGCCCCTCTAGCGATAAGCACAATAAATGAATCTGTCCTGAATTATTGACTGCTGATCATTTTGATAATAAATGGCAGACTTCCTGCAGGAGCAGTTCTTTTGAATGGCAGGTAGGTGGTGTCTTACTCTGGCAGTAGTTAAAAGTGTTCAGAAAGAGTATCTAGGCTACCTCTGGTAAGATGATGCACAGTATTTCAGTATATATACAGTTGCCCATATGTTTTCCTGACACAGACATACACAGTCCTCATAACCTAGATATGGGGGGGCAGGTTTGCTTATGCAACTGCTCCTACACTTCTGTCACACAGCTTCTGTGAATCTGAAGGCAACAGTGTATTTCTATCTCAGTGAACAAACATCCATGTAATCTTTACACTAGGTCAGTAAATTGTATTTTTCATACACAATGTGATCTGCTCCTGCTGTTAACTCTTCATGAGGGTTTGCAAATATGTGATTCCAACATAAATATTTAATCTCTTATAAGGATGCAAGGGCAAAAGCTAGCTTATCTTACACTGTAATACTGTAAGTCATATCTTTGCTTACTTTTGTTTTATAGAGGCTCTGCTTTTTGTTTTGCAGTATTTATTACACTGTGGTTGTTCCCCGATAGAGCCAAAGTCATTAAACATTAATTAAGATTGCTTTATTAAACTTGCTATGGTCTCTAATGGAGGTCAACTGTGTGTCAACAACTTCCATAAGCCCAGTTTATTTAATAACCCGTGACTAATTTTGATTAGCTGCAGACATTGATCACTTATTGGCATCATGTGGTGTGTCTGAATTCATCAAGGCACTTCTCTCCTGATATACAGCTGAAATCATCTATAGCAAACAACTGAATCCAGCTCATCTGCTGGTATCTCTGGGTGTTAACAAGGTAGGACTTTTACTGTACTAATCTCTTCTATTTTACACACTTTATTATATACGACAATGTATATAATATATGGGATACAGAATATAGGGTCTGTATGTGGTTCCATGCTTGTAATATTTACTGAATAAAAAAAGCCTTCAATGGATTATGATTTTTATTGAAAGAGAGCAAACATGACCAATTTAAATTCTGTAGAACCACAGGCTGAATAGACATTAATAACAACATTTGAGATCTAGACATGAGTTGTCATCATACTGTGATATACCTTACATCTATAGCTCCAGGCTTGCAAATTCACATCCATTTGTGTTACACCAAAGAAGACAATTGTTCTTCCCTCTTAGCTGCTCTATGTTGTTAAGGCAAGTCTGTAAACTCTAAATGAATTTTTTTTGATGCTCCAAGAAGTTCTTCCAAAAAGGTTCTGAGTTTTTTATTCAGGGTAATAGTGAAAGCCAACCAGTGGGGCATTACAGCAGTGAAACAGGAGCCAGGGCAGTGCAGGCCAGCTGGAGGAAAAGAAAAAGACAGCTGAATCATTTCAAATGAACAGTTTCTCTCTCAAATCTGATCACCACTGAATGACAGAACGATAGGCTTGATGAGATACCTAGGATTCTTCTGGAGTGCAAGGGTAGCTTCTGGAATTTGGTCCAGTTTCAAATAACCCAGGCATGACGCACATGTTAATATGACACTGTGGTAGCCCTCACTCTTAGTCTGGATTTTGTCAGAACTTTTATCTCTGGTTGTCCTGTGTTTTACTACTGTTACTTCATGTGTGATTCTCATATTCACTGATAACCATTCCACCCCACAGTTAAGCTTAATAACTTGTCTTCTCTCAGACCTGCTTCGTTCTTAATGTGTGGACCTCCTTATTAGTCCCCAGAGGCTCTGAGTGTTGTCCATACTATCACTGGTGTTTTGCTGGTGGTGAGTCATGCAAAAGAACAAACTAGATCCTGAAACAGTTTGTTAATGAATCTGTCCCCTGGTGCTTTCTCAGTATCTGGTCTGAGTCCCCAGTACAAACACTGACACATGAGCCAGTGACTGGTACAGCAGGTGCGACCTCAGACTTTAAACGCAGCATGTAGTTCCCGTCTCACAGCAAGTCTTCCAGTACCAGTGAGTCAAGTGCAAAATCCCTGTAGTGTTGATTGAATCTCCACACTTTGTAACCTGACTTGATCAAATAACCTGTATGTCCAATTTAGAAAATGGATGGGAATATGGATGAATGTGCTGGCATTTAACATGAACACTGGCACTGCTACAGGCTTCGTAAAAGTACCCCAGAACTAGGGTAAAAATATGAGTACCAGAATTTTTCTTATACTCCAAGTGATGCCACATTTCAAAACTACCAGTACAAATGATCACACACACAATCACACATTAAACTGCACTAAATCAAATGAATAAAATCAATAAAGCTGTTCAGTGTTATTTAAAGACCGAAGGTATTCATGGTATGCTGAGAAAAGCCAACTGTAAAATGTCAATTATGTACATGTGTTTTATATTTATCACGATAATGATAAATACTGGTATATTGCTCAGCCCAGCCCAGGGCTTGGTGATCTTTGCATATTTTACTTCAGGAATGAAACCAATCAGACGTGCAAGAACACATGCTGTGTTCCGGTAACACTAAATTATCTCTTGAGTGATGAGAGGACCCTCTTGGGGTGAAGTAAATAAGCAGACACGCACATCCACACGCAGAGAAGGTTTGATAAATCCAGCTGAGGGGAACGAGTGCTGCTCTTTGTCTTTCATCCCCTTTAATTAAGATTCAGCACTAGCCACTTCTGAGAGAGGAACAGTGGTCGTGTCCTGAAAACAAAGCAATTCAAGGCCTCATGACACGCCGCACTGTTCTATTCTGTCCCTTCAAACAGTCTGTTTTTTCAGTTATTAATGTTTGTTCTTGAACACAGTGTCCAGAACTCCTTCACTAAACCATTTTAATGCATGAACTTAGAGTGCCAAGAAAAAGCTGCATGCCTTTTTCCTGATTTCTTCCTGATTACAGTTGTTTCAGATCCATATACAAAAATTAATACAAGCCCCTCTAAGTTTTACAAGCTCAGATTTTAAATGATAATTCTCATTTAATGAAGGATGTCATGCAACACTCGCTGCCTTTTGTAGATATTTACTTAATTAACTAATTAACCAATTACAGAATGCCCTGTTGAATGTTAACATTAATTTTTCCAACAAGGTGAAACAGGCTTAAAGATCTCAACAAGCAACACACCATTAACGAATCAAAGGAAATTCCAGAATACATTAAATAAAAAGGTTTTCAAGGCTATGGGGCTCCAGAGAACCACAGTGAGAGCAGTCTATCTGCAAATGAAGAAAACTAGGAGGAGTAGCGTGTCTTCGTAGAAGTAGCTAGTCAACAAATGTTCCTCCAAAGAATGCAGTGACAAGCATCTGGGAAGAGACAGAAAAAAAACAGGCAAGGCCTCACAGCAGATAAGGTAAGCATTCATAATTTCATCATTAGATGACAAGAAGAATATCAGGGTACTAGGTGAAGACCACTGCTAACAAAGATCATAAAGGATTGTCTCAGTAACACTTTGGTGACCCAAAGCCATTTGGAACAATGTTCTGTGGAATAATGAATTGAGAATGGAACAATTCAGAAGCCAGAGATCACGTTTCATTATAAGTACAGCTAACATCGTATTCCACAATAGGTAAACTTCACCAAACAATGAATCTGTTGTGCAAGATGTAATTTCCCGGCAGCAATATAAAAGCCCACACCTGTATTGCAAATCAAATGAGCATATCATTTTGTATTGTATTTTTACTTATTATATCCTTATTTTGCTATATATTTTATGTGAGAAATAAGTAACTATTTAGAGTGGCAGAGAGCGATGTGGTGCAAAAATAGAGAAAATCAGGAAGGGGCAATACTTTACCTAGTACCTTTACTTTGGCATTAGACACTGTTTCTTTGTGACACTGTTTCTAGAAATAAACATTTAAACTTATTTAACTATAACATGTTGTAACACTTTATTTTGAGTGATCTCTGAAAATTAACAACATTGAAAACAGCTGTAGATTATCTATTGAAGTCCTTCAGAGTATGGTAAGCCAAGCCACCGACTGCCTTATATAACAGTAAGCCACATAGCCACTACAGCCTGAAACATCGTTAACATCCAGTTTCTCATGAAGTTGTAATGTGTATGATTTTTCGCCGAGAAGCCCTCTGATACCCGACAGAGATTCTCTGTCTCATCACAACTTGCTGAATGATTGATTCCCAGAAAAGTAACACAGGCACTGAATAGGCTACACTGTACTGGAGGCCAGTCAAATGCCTCAGCAGTGCTGGGGACACCACAGACCTGCCAGTGCAGTATCCAGTATATGAGCTGGGTTGCAAAGGTTATAGACCACAGTGGCAGCATACAGGTTTACTTAAAATTCTCTCAAAATGTTTTTAAAGCCTGTGTATATCAACCCATCATAGACAGTTCCTAGGGTAACCAGTGTCTTTTCTTTTCTGTTGTCCAGTCATTAAAGACAATACACAGAAAAGTGGGAGAAAACAGCAGAAAACAACACTTCAGTGTATTCTACTAAAATGACCACAAAACTGCAGAAGTATTCAGCTGTACAGCTTACAGGAATTATCCAACACTGCAAAATATTTAATGTATAGCTTCCAAGAACTAACCCATCACTGCAAAAGTATTCTTCTGTACTGCTTATAGAAGCTAACTCAACACTGCAAACACATTCTAATGTACAGCTTACCCCTTACAAAAATTCACAATGGTTTCCTATGGTTTTTATGCAGTAACTATAGTTTTACTATGGTACCCCATGGTATTTTGGTACTACCCATAGTTTTACTATGGTTTATCCATAGGACTTCATGGTAGCTGTGGTACTACCATAGTTTACATATAGCACTTCATATCTACCCAAAAAAACATGAAAACCATGGTTATTTAATCATAGTAAACCATGGTTAATTTTCGTAAGGGACAGGGACTAGGCCAATACAGCAAGAATATTCTACTGTAGAGCTTATTGGAGCAAACCCAATGCTGCAAAAGTATTCTGTTGTGCAGATTACAGGGACTAACCCAACACTGCAAAGGTATTCTACTATACAGCTTTCAGGAGCTAGCCCAACACTGCGAATGTATTGTATATGTTACAAGAGCTGGCCCACTACAGCAAAAGTATTCTTTTCTACAGGTTACCCTGATGCTTCAAAAGAATTATACTGAACAGCTTACAGGGACTAAACCAGCACTGCAAAGGTATTCTACTGTACACATTACAGGAGTCAAATCAACACTGCAAAGGTATTCTACTGTACAGATTACCCTAATGCTGCAAAAACATTCTGCTTTACTGCTTACAGCAACTAGCCCAACACCGCAAAAATAGTCAGAACACTGTGCAGCTTATACTATCCCAAAACAGCAAAAATATTGTAATGTATAGTTTACATGAATTTACCCAACATGTTAAACGGCTACAGAATAATAAACCAACACTCCAAAATGCACAGTTTACAGGACTTTACCCAATATGTTAATTGGTTACAGAATAAAACATTGCACGAGTATTTTACTGTATTGGTCACAGGAGACAAACCAAGGCTGTACAATACAGTATATGTTACAGTAATGGGTAGCATTTTTCAATATGTATTACAGATTTTTAATAGATTTCCCATCAGAGATTTACAATTCTGACAGCAGATTGCAAGAACAAGTCATTCTCATGACATCACATAACATCACATACAGCAGACTGTGCTCAGTTTTCAGCAGCGCTTTTATCTGTCAGTCAGAGAGAAGCCCACCCTCCCTGACCATTTCACACTGAATGAAAGTCAGCACAGGCCTCATAAACCAACAGCCTGGGTCAAATGCCAAAGACTACTGAAACAGTTTAGCATTTGTAATTCCAGAACATTCCAGAAACCATTCCACAAGATATAGTGTACAAATCTCTTTGGTATTTACAAAATATCCATCCCTTTATAGCGACCAATACCATGTCCAATAAAGAAGGAAACGTCAACAAATTGCTCATGGAAATGTTATGAGCAATACATTCCTCAAAATGAACCAATATAATTATGTGGAAACAGTATATAAATAATGAATTGTTGACTATGTATTTTACTTTAATTATAACTCTTAATTTCCATTTACATACTATTGGTACTTTAAATGTACTTACGAGTGGTCCTTGCTGGTATAAGCCTTCTATTATCCACAATAAGCAAGATTCTAATGAATTGGATCATGCACTGAGCACATGAAACAAGTCATCAACCAATGGTTGACTGCATGACACCCACTTTAAGCCAATCAGAGGCAAGAAAAAACCCACCCTGCCAATCAGTGCAAATATCAGTGGGCGTTGTCCATGATGGGCATGCAAAACTGCAGCTTCTGAAATACTGTATGGCTTACATAACCACAAATATTAATAACTAGATCTCTTATGTGATTGTCAGCATATCTGCTTACTAAATCAAATTCTTTAGCACATTGTGAAATATTATAATATAAAAAGATGTGTATATGTGTGTATATTTCGTGTATAAGATTTTTGTGTGTGTGTGCATGTGCATGTGTGTCTGCACATGTCTTCATGAAGGGTGTAGGCTGTGCTTCAGCATAAAGAGTTCCTGTTTGACATTTTGGTTTGAATGGCTTAGCAAACATGGAGGCCTCAGTTCACCAAATGCCACTGCAGATTCAGAGCTGCACATGGGCTTTTGTAGACGGACCACTGGTTGTTTTTTTTTTTGGTACTGTACGTGGACAGTGTGCAGCAGAGTTGCATGTTTGTAATAAACTGAGCGACTGAGAGAGCAGCTGGGAGAGGCAGGGAGGTGACACAGTCCAACTTGGCATGGGTCATGGTTACTGCTAAGGTTGGTAGGTTTAAGAGTGCTAGAAAAGGAGAAAGCAAGTGCGGGAGAGAGTATGGATCCTGCTCCTTTTTCAGATCTCTCTGTGTGGGGAGACAGCTGCAGACCGAGTAAACAACAGCATCAAGTTTCTTGTTTGATGGCTGTACACTTGCTGAGTTTGGCCTTGACGTGGTTCACATGGGCTCTAACATGCATGCCCACATGCACGTACACTCCTGCAGCATGCCTTACACTTTTCCTGCAACTTTGCAAGTTCCCTGACCAGACATAAATAAAAACAAACAAACTACAATTTAATTCTTCAATTGGATTGCTGAAGATCAAGTTAGGTGCACAGTGAGTGAAGACAAACTTGAATACATTGTAATATATTGTCCAAACGAACCAGTATATGTGACCTGATCTGGCAAAATTCAAAATGGAGGTTTTAGTATCATTGAAAAGATGAAAAATGAGCTTTAAAATGGTATCTTGGTCAAAGCTGTATCTTAAATGGTTGTTAGGTTACAGTCGTTTGAATTATGGTATCGCAGGACCATTTTCCAACTGAAAAGCCGAGAAAATCGCATTTAAAGTTTTTGTCAGTTTTTGTTGATATCTACAATCCATGGCAACCAAAGAGATGCACCCAGTATTCAACAACAAAATTTTAGTATTGGTTTAGATACTTCGAAAAATATATTAAATCAGTCTGAAACTTCAATTATTTCAAAATATTTATTACTTATCAAATAATTCATATTTTTGTAAGATTTGAGAGCTGCAACTCAAATAGCCATTTAAGTACATTTTCACAATTATTTCTATGATGAAACTTTGGGAGATACATTTTGAAGAACTTTTCTTTCACCAAAAAAGAAAAGTTGATATTTTTGATGTTTTTCAACATAATTGGCCCGTATCTAAATAAATAGAACGCCATTATTACAGGTGGAAAATGCACAACATATTAGCCAATTTTGACTGGTTAAGAGAGCAGACAATGGGTATCTTCCACTGCTTTTGTTCCATTCAGTGAATCCAACTGGGTAAAAGGCCGATCCCCTTGTTTCCAAGCATGTTACAGTCAGATGGCAAACCCATCAGTCAATAGCAATCAACAGATTCTGAGTAGGTTCTGATACACAACAGGTGCCCATTAAAAATACTTGGTGCCATGGCTTTGTGTCATGGGTACATTTATATTCTATTGCTGACCTTTCCCCCACATTGCAGAAGCCCTATCCCGCTGGAGCCCTCCAAACCTACTCTTATGTCGTCAAGGCAGGCAGATTCTTTTCTCCAATATCACTTCCTGCAAATACGACATGTGCTGACCAAGATGAGTGAGGCAAACTTAGGATGGCTGATTCAAAGGCTTGAAACAGCAACAGGAATGTTTGGAGTTTATTAGATGGGCCAGTGATTTATGTGTTTTTTGAGATCAGCAACATGATTTCAATTGCAGATTAATCATACTCTCAAATGATAAATGAGTAATACTGCTGTATGAACAGGCCATTTTAGTTTGTAGTCTTACAAGCTGTATAAATCCACACAGAAAAATTGTTCATTTCAATTTTATTTTAACTTAGAACAGGTCTTTAGGGTTGATTAAAAAAATACAAAACTCTTTATTGACATTGTTTTCAAATTCTGTCATTACATAACTACAGAGATATATAACAGTTGTTTAGGGCTCAAGTGCTTCACTACTACATACAATTTCTAAAACGAAAGTAGCGGAACCATTAGGTTAAACCTCCTGTTTTACATTCAATCAGTAAGGTTGTAGGTCAATTTTTCATAGCAAACAAAATCCAAACAAGAAACTATTTACTCTGATACAAAGTTGTGTGCAAAGTCACAAAGTACATTATTAGAAACTGTACTCTGAATCCAGTTTGACAAGTGTATATTTCCATTTATCAGACTGATATCATTAACAGTCCTCACAATTAACCCTTTAGATTCTGATCTGGAATAAGAATAAAGACTGGTTTAACATTACACCAATATGGCAAAGTTCAATTTCTATCTGAAACACTCTCAGATCTCTAATACTGAGGATACCCCAGAAATAAGAAAGAAGATAGACTGTACAGTCAGTCTAATGTTGTTCTCTCAAAGGTGAAAAGCATCCTCTGGCTTTACAGCATGGCAGACTGAGACTCCAATAACAGTTTCCCAACTTGCAACATCATTTACTGGTAACTCCAAAGCATTTCTCAGTGCACAGGCCTCTTTGCCCAAATCCCTTCAATGACTGCTTGATGACATAAATGATAGCTTTGCAATCAGGGTTCAGGTCTCATCACTCCCTTCTGAAGTTTGGCTGTTTAGCCCAGCTGAAGGTTAATGCCATTGTCACTGTCCTTATCCACCTGAAACACAAGAAGACAGGGAAAGGTAAGCCTATGTTTGCATGGAAGTGATTATGGCCGGATTCTTCAATGGATCATCCACTTTTTCAATCTACAAGTGAGCAAATCTACCTCAGTATAGGCAGGAGGGGGCATCTGATGGTACTGTCTGGCATTCATGAAGATAGGCCAGTCATCTTCATCATAATCATCCAGGAGAGGGGTGAGGGTGCTGTCCACTTGCTGGGGAAATTCGCTGTAGCTGGGCGGAGCAGAGGGCATGGAGACCAGGCTACTGGAGGCTGCACTGTTCTCCTGGCTGCTCATGCTGCTGGTGCGGCTGGCGAGGCCGTTGAAGGGGACGGTCCCAATGACTAGGGGTAACTCCAGGGTCAGCTTCTCACTGCCTGGGATGTGCAAGTAAATCTGGGATACAGAAGAGAAACAGGAATTACACAGAATAACCACTTTGAGTTCCTTTAACAACTTTTCACTGGATTGTTTGGAATCAAATCATGTTTCAGAGCACAGCTATATGATTATGTGATGTCGAATGGCCCTAGAGGGTGTGTGTCTAAGCTCACCATCAGACTGTAGTCCAAGTGGATGATGTTGCAGCCAAGCACAGTGGGTTTCAGTTTGGGCACACGGATGCTCTTGCCCTGCCACACATCACACATGCCAGAGATTATGTGATCACCCCTGACAGCGGAGATCTTCTCACGGAACACCTTTTTTCGTCCATTGGCGAGATAGGTGTGTGTGCCTATGATGGCAGCTTTGGGTACAACAATGCGAGAGCAGGTGTTCTCAAATCTGGCATTCATGCTTATAAACTCTCCCTCACAGAAGCCCTTGCGGTTGATCTCGGCCTTGATGGACACACTGCCGTCAGGAATGAACATGCAGGTCAAATTCTTCTCCTTTGCACCAGCAGCTGGAGACTGAGAAAGGAAGAATAATGTCAAAATCATTCTTACTGATTTCCTCCCCTTTGCCCATCACTTTTCCAAATTTCAATATAACTTTGAAATAACTAAGTGAGCTCTGTGTACTGCATTGATTATGCTCTCTCACCACAAGCTTAAGCGTGTTGACATCAATTGGCTCCTCCACCTCAAAAGACTTCTGGCACTCCACATCCGACTGGGAGGGCCGCTCCATCACTGCTTTGACATAATACTGAATGGCTCCAAACTTGCCTTTATATGAGGACACTAACTGCCTGTAAGAAGAAGAATATGATTTCAGAAAATGCCAGCTGAGAAATGATCACACAAATGTTTGATTACTCAGCCATATCTGAAGATGCTTACCCTGGCTGGGGAAGCTCAAACCCAAACATGTATTCATACTTATTTCCAGGTCTGAGGGTAACAGAACCATCAGTGTCTGAAAGACAGACAATAACAAATGCATGTTAACACATAAATCCAAGTTTATTGTGTTCAAGTATCAGTGCAACAAACAGCCTGCACATGCAATCAAAACTGAGCAACAGCCCAAACTGTGGCTCCCTCACCTGTGGGCTGCTGATCCAGGTGAAGAGCATCTTCATATCTCAGGTAATCTATTTCATCCCTGCAGCGCTGCTTTCCCTTATGGTACTCCACTTTGGCACAGCCGATTCCATACACTCTCACAGCCTTGACTTTGGTAATGTCCGAGACCTCCACGACCACGCTTCCAGACACCTTATCCCCACTGCGGTAAAAGACCTTGCTGGGATCACGGAACTCAATCTTAAAAGTCTTGAGCTTCTTTGTCAGTACCACCATCCTTGCAGATAAAAGAATAGCAGGATTCAAACTTAACTACTCTCTTGTCTTCTTGCTGCAAAAGCTAAACCTCACTGTTGAATTACTGGAGTTGAACAGTTTTGTTGTTGTTGAAGGCTTTGTTTTTGTCTCCCTTGCCTCTGTGGAAGTGTGATAAACAGTGAGTGGGACCAGACAGCTGCACAGGCTATTTACAAACCTCTGAGGCCACTCACTCTGCCTGCTTTGAATATGAGGCAGTTACCTGGGAAGCTCGGATCCATGTGCGCAACGCGTGCACGACGTGATTAGCCTCCAAACGGGCCTCCTGATTGGCTGGGCGTGGTGTTTATGTCCTCTCTGACCAATCAGAGTGTAGCAGAGGTGCGTGGACAGCGTGTGGAGTTCTGGCGTAGTGAGCCGGGGAGGCACGGCGGACTTTCTGGTTACAGTACGAAGAGGAGGGGGCTATCATCCAGCCCCCTACATGGGCAGCCTGTCAGATACTCCCTGTTTTCTTGGACCCGTATTGTGCATGTGCTGACGGTAAATACGTGCACATCTGTCATTTAGACCAAGGTTATTTTGAATATGGATATATTATTAACATTGAAGGCCTCTGTTTACTCGTTTGAGGCTGCAATCTGTAAACTAATCACTGTCAGCAAACTTTGCTCTTTTATTCGTTCACAATGATGAAGAGCTATAAATAGGTGCGTATTCACGAGAAAACCCCCTTATTATAATATGTTATAGGACGACCACTTCTATATGATCATGTATATTTTCCCCCCAAATTCATTATGTATAATGTGACTATAAGATGATTATAGTCAAGAAAGCCGCCATTATAGATGTGTTCTGCGGAGTACTCACGAAGCATCAAATGGTACAATGGTCTATTTTCATTCTTTGTGTTGCACCATGGTTCTGGAGGAATGTTGTTTCATTGCAGCGTGTGCTGTGTATATGATCGCAATGTCAATAACTGAACTGACCTACTTGACTATATGTAAGGGTTTTAATTTGAACAGTCAACGAATACAACATCTTGTATCAGTGTTAGAGTCTTATACCCTGTGTGAGATGTGTCAGCTGCATTTGGCCAAAGGGGAAGTGATAGCTGAGCTTAATATCTAGGTACCCCCATGCTGCCCTGCTCTACGTGAGTAGGTCAGTGACAATGATGTGTATGAACAAGGTTAATAGGGATGGAATTTTAAAAGAAATTAGTCGCCAAGACTGTTTTCTGATGTCAGCCCTAATGACAACCCCGTTAAAATATGTAATAATTAATCTTTTAATATATATTTTATAATGAGCATAATTTGCCACTTTTTTAAGCAGCGATATTTCGCCAGGATCCATAAGAACCATCCTGTTGTCCCCAACAACTGATCTAGGCCCACGCATTAAAATATATTAGTCTGTTTATATCATTCATGATATAGTTATAAGGAAAGTTACAGCCCCAGTATTTTACATGTATCAGTCTTAAGCCAAAATGCAAAATGCAGAAGTGATCAAATGAATTGTTAGCGATGTTTTTAGTACATTCAATCTTATTAGTGGAACATGTAGGATATATGCACTTTTAAGTAAGTTGTGTATGTAAATCTTGTTTTGTTGGTCGCAATCTAAACTAATTAACATTTTAGCAAATACTCTAGTTTTGTGTATACGATTCTCAAGGTCACAGATATGTGTGTGTGTTTATATATACATACCTACAATACCCAGACAGCACCGGCCTTGTTGTCAGAACATGTCGTTCTCAAAAGAGGCCACCTAAAACAGGACAAGTTATTGCCAGAAATGTGTGTATTAGAGCTTGTTGTTGACTGTTAAGAATATAGTGGTGCATTATGTGCATGTACAGAGTAGATGAATCTAATAAGGTCATGGAACGTATTGTATTTTAGATATGTTGCATGTATTGCTCCATAATCCTCTTTTCCACTCCCGAAGCATTTTGACACAGTGACCTGATGTCCATGCTGCTGAGACGTTGATTTTAAAGTCAGTGCTATAATTAACTTCAGCTAAGCTTGCCTCCTTAATGTGCTTCTGTCTAAACACACAAAGACCATCACAGACTATGCACGGACCTTTCTTAATTTTAACATCAGTCAGTATATTTTAGGGGGTTTAAAAGCTGTGATCTTGCTGTGGCATAATCTCAAATCACAAAAGTCAAGAACAAAAGTAATCCTTAACAAAGCATCAAGGGCTGGCTGTATGTCAAGTCAAATCAAGTAGGGTTTTGTCACTTGACAAAATGCAGAAATGGTACAAAGTGTGAGAGAGTATTGTGTAAATACAGTATTCTAGCAGAACTGAACTGTTTTATGTAAAAGCTAGAATAATGTGGGCTGCAGCATGCAGTGTGTCATATAAGATGACTGAGCAAAATCATCTCATATCCAGTAGAGACGGCTATGCTGCCACCTACTGAGTGAACTTTACAACCTACTCAAAATGTCAATTTAGGACGCCAAATTTCATTTTTTTAGTTTAGTAATATAACCTGTGGGTATGAAGCGCCACTGTGCCCAGAACCTGGTTCATTTTTCTTTTTCAGTGGCTGTCACTGACCTTTATAGAAGAGGCATGTTGCTCTTTTATGACAGTACAGAAAATTCATCGAATGGGCAGTGGATGGCCTTCAGTTGGGATAGGCTGACACGTACATTTCAATATTTCATCTTTATATATATTTTAGTTATGTTTACTATCTACTTTATAGACTAAGCAAGGATGCAACTGGCTCCATTAGCACCCACCTGTGGCCGCCAGTTTGAGAAAAGTTGGTCTGGGCCATCAAAATAAAACGTAGTCATCTCCAAAACGGGTAGCATTAACGATGACTGCCCATTGTTTTTTATCTTTATGCCAGTACTCCTAGTGTAAAAATATGATTGTTCTCTCATTGACTGAAGATGTGGGGTTAAGGTAACTTTCAGGTGGGTCAGATTAAACAAACTCATAGCCCACTTTGGCCTGCAAGCTATTATTTGGCCCTGATATAAATGATCATAGCTACAGCAAGGCATGTCAGAAACTGCCCAGTTCTGAACTTTCTAAAACACAGAATGAAGATACTACAGCATGTTACCTTTAATGGAATCAAAGAGATAGTTCTGAATGAATACAGAAATAAATGTACTGACCGTAGAAGCTCAATTCTGACAATGTAATTACAAAAATCTGCTTGCAGAGTTGATTACGTAACTAGTCAACTTTCCTTTTCTTGCAGGTCCTGTTTTTGTTTTTCCTCTGAAAACATGTCATTTATAAAATGAAAAAAGAAGCCAGCACATGTCATTTGCACTGTGTATTTGTATTCATATATGCACACATTACTGAGAAGTACATGTCACTTTTGACACAAGAGTAGTTGACCTTTTGTCTTAAACTACATAGCCATACACAACATGGCCTGAAAAAAGATAATACTGATATTTAAACATTTATATCACTGGACTGAAATGAAACATCATGTTGAATAAGTCTGAGAGGCAGTTCCAGACTGTCTCCTGTTCTTCCAGCAGAAAAAAGTCAAAACATATAATTCACAATAAAAATGGCATCAACTTTAAATACTAACATACAATCTAAATATGTATCACATCTTGTGAGCATAAGCAGTTTATTGGCTTATATTTCATAAAACCATATGTCAGGACTTTAAACAATTCTTCAAGACTTCTGCAGTAAAAGCCATTGTATAAATAACTCTCTCAACTTATATTTACATGGTTTACATTTTCTTGACTAAATGAGCATACTCAGATGAATGAACTGTTGTAAACGGTTCTTTAAAAAAATAAAAAGGGTTCTGTTATTGTTACATGATCATTAACCCGGACAATACTGACAGTCACAGCAAATTCAGTGTTTATGGAATGAGGCATTTCCCATGTTTTGTATCAAACCCCTTATTATGGTATCAGTATGACTACACATTTCCCTGAAAAGACAGAAAATTCCACAGATTTGTTTTTAACAACACTATATTATCAGATATTAAATAAAGCATCTTCCTGGGTTTGTAAATAAAAGGAACAGCATTTCTACAGTGAAACCTAGTAAATGTAGAAATCAAAACATGTAAATAAGCATTAGTATTAAATAAACTGCCAATGATAAGCCTATTTGGTGGGAAATAACTCCAGTGCAAGAGGGAGATGGTGGAGGGAAAGTAGCTCCTATTTCTTCAATTATTATTATTACCTCTTTTTTATTTCTCAAATAATTTATCATTTGAATCATTAGGAAGCCTTTATACCTCAGTATGAATCTATCCACCCCTAAAGCCCCCTGACTCAGTGGTCTCTAACGAATACCAACAAATCCAAACGTTAGATTAGTGTGCCATACCTGCTATTTTTTTTTTTGGGGACCCTCTGCAATTGCTGTTGACAATTCCTGACCCATTTAACACTCTAGAATGTTCTGTCCCATTACTGGTTAGTTTCAATTGTCATTTTATATTCTGGAACTGAAGAAAAAGCCAGGTCACATTATGATGTTGGCATTAGGAACTGTTGGTCGGTGTGACATCAGCTTTACTGTCCCTTCCGAGCTCTGCCTACAGAGGCGCTCTTTCATACAAAGTGTTGCTGGGTTAGACTTGTCTTAATCTACAGAGAGTTGGTAAAAATATATATCTGTCTAATGAAATAATTTAGTGCACATCTCAGTTTTAGTAAATGTATCTCCACCATGCCAATATTAGTTACAGGACAGTTCTGAAACTGTGTCCAAGTAGGGCCATCTTTACCACATCATATCAAACTGGTATGGGACAGCTTGCAATCAAACTTTAAGTTATGCGAGAGTGTAATTTGTGTATGTATGTGCGTTTATGTATGTGTATGAAAGTATGTGTTTATTGTCACTTTCGGGACAAAACATTCATTCATTTGTTCATTGATGGCCTGGTATTTCTGTTTAACAGGACGAGTGCGGAGCCTGGCTAATGTTGGTTGAGTTGGACACTAAAAATTCGAACAGCTCAGCATTAGCTTACAAAGACCACGTTTGTGATCGGAGCATGAATGGGTCAGTTCACAGAATGAGTCTCAGTGTGATTAGAGTCAAGGCCAGCAGTGTGGGCAGCGGGACCCTGACCCCTGCAGCTGCCGGCAGATGCACCTCCGCGGTCATGGCACGAGCGTCCTTCAGGGCATCAAGGGCGAAGGAGCTGGAGTTCATGTCCCCAGTGGCCAGCACATCAAAGAGACAGGCCTGGAAGTAAATGCTCTGCACAGACAGCTGTGAAGAGCAGTGTGTGTGCACAGCCGCAGTGGGCAGCGCGCTTGGGGTCTCTAAGCGCTGGGAGGCCGGACAGCCCCACACGCAGAGCTGCACGTCCTGTTCAGGTCCATATGACTCAACAATGGCACGTGGTGAACGCACGGCCAGGCCCAGCGTGCTCCCGCTTTGCCGCACCACCAGTTTGGTGCCAATGTGTTCCGCCCAGATCTCCGCATGCCGCCCTGGGGCCTCGGAACCCACACGCAGGCTGTGCTGACCCCGGCGTTCCCCGCTGCTTGTGGAACCGTCCGCGAAGGCTGCAGGGACGTTATCCAGCTCTGCCTGATAGATCTGCTGCTCTGCACACTCTCGCCAGTTCTTGAAGATGATGGTGATCTGCAGAGAAGAACAGGAGACAGGGAGAGGCTTATAGAAATTGAATAAATGCTCTCAGCTCATGTATGATGGACAAAAATAGAGAAGGGTGTTCTTCTGGGCACTGTTTAATATAAAAGTAACCAAGCAAATTTCAGATGGCAAATATGACACAGTGCCAGTGCGTACTTCAAGTTAACAAATGGAATCTCAAGATGTTACTAGATGTGAATTTACAAAGAATCAACTAAAACTATTTCACCCTTAAAAAGTCAGATTGCAAATACATTCCCACTAACTATGTGAAGAACAGCTGTTAAAATAACATCTGAATTCCACTATCATGCTGGTTAGGACACTTCGCTGTAGCTATAAAGGTTTACCTCAAGCTCAAGTGAGAGAGAATATAAAACCTCTCTGCACTGAGGCAGTTCTTAAAGCCCAAGCAAAAGTATGTGCTAACCCTAGAGGTCCAGGGTCACTTTCAGACCGGAAGACAGAAGAAGCCCCCATTAACTTCTTTTTACTTTTTAAGATCCTCTTTTTGACATTAACTCTCATGTTCAGGGTGTAACTGAGATGTTATTGTGCTTGTGGATTAATGATTGAGATTATTCTGTTCACCTTGGTGAGGGCAGTGGCATAAGAGCCCCCTCTGGTGCGTGAGCTGGTGGCCTGGATGTACAGGTACTTATTGTCGATAAGTGGCCAGGCTCCAGGCACAGCACACGTCTGGAATTCCTTTCTGAAGGTCCGAACGTGGGGATCTCCAAACACACCACAGTGAAGGTACTCTGGGGCGCGGCCCTCGCGCAGCATGTAGCCCTTCTCATAGCGACAAGCATCTTCGGAGGGAGGCGCCTGGGGCAGGGGCCTGGGCTGTGCTGTTGGGCCCGTCCTGGGGCAGTGGTGCTGGATCAGCAGGTCCTCTATGCCCTGTACAGCCGAGTGGTAGACCAGGTCTCCGCGACAGGTGCGAGCAGCACGGCGTGTGCACAGATCGTAGGAGCGCAGGGCACTGCAGTAACCAGAGTTACCCGCCTCTTTACCACCACCACCACTTCCAAGCTCCAATGTCGCAGCCACAAACTCGGAGTTACACCTCAGGATTCGGCAGTGTGCCCATGCTGTAGAAATACGATAGTAAACCTTCAAACCTTCCATTCTGCCACTCTAGACAGGCTTAAGTGAATATGAATATATTACCAGTCAAGGGTTTTTGCACCCACTGAAATGTTCTACATTTGCATGCTACTCACTTCTTATTTATTAAAAAATCTCAATATTCTTTGGTAAGAAATACATTTACTCTATGTTCACCATCTGTTATTAACCAGAATATGTCATAATTTATCTTTTCTGGCCTACAGAAAGACACATAATACAATTATAATGTGGACCACCAGACAATGTGGGATGAAACAATTAAGTAATACATTTAAAGTAAAAGGACAGTCTAGAATTTCGTAACACAACCAGTTAATGGGATGCACTGTTAAAGCCTTTATATGTTATAAGGAAAATTTGTAATTTGATATATTTTCATGTATAATTGTACACTTTCCAGTGTTTGACAAGAATAAAAATCTGAAGTTTATGAAATAAATGGCTAAGTGGTAAAAACCGGTAATATGCAAAAGCATTGGACTGGTAGAGTATGCAAATAAGGTGGCTGCTATAGTGTCCATCTCTGTCTCGCATTTTTTGCAAAATGAATAGAAAGTTTGCTCCCCCTATTTTGCTTATACTCTGGGAAGACTTTATGGGCTAGATTAAGTCTAAGGTTAATCCTAAAAAGAAATGTCCAGTGGTAATTCTCTATTGAAATGTAGATTAGACTTAATCTTAGAAAACAGAACTCGATGTTGAAACTTTTGATTGCTTTCTTCAACAAGAGCATTAGTGAGATCAGGTACAGATGCTGGATGACTACTTTTGTTTAAAAAAAGTATAAAAAGATGCTTCCTTGAGTAATGCTATAATACTATAAATGACATGAGTCGAGGAACTTCACATAATATAAAGGCTTTATTTGTTTTTCCCTGTTTGTATATTTCCCTTAGTTTTTTTTTACATTCGAGTGTTCCTTCAAAAAACACATTATGTGAAAGTTCCTCATACACATCTCAACTGGAATTTTTCTAAGGGAGCCAAAAAATGGTTTTACAGCTCTTTCTGGCACCCTTATTTTTAAATGTAACACATCTGATTGCAAAATGCACATCTTTAAGTACTAAATGCAAAGTAATTCCTGCTGGAGCTGCACAGAAATGTCATCAAAAATGTTCCCTATTAGATTATATCAAACATCAAGTGTGGTATATGCTAATGATTACATCACTTTTGTGATATTATTCCAAACAGAAGAATCAGAAAACTTTATTGATTGAGCAATTACTTAAATTATGATTGTGCAGATGCACAGAGACAAGTCTAAATAAATCCATAAAAATCCCCACGAAATTAACACTTACATGAATTACAAATTCAAATAGTGGTTTGGAGTTTTTATCTATACCGAGTACAGTATTGTATGTTGTAGAGATCAGTAGTAGATAAGTTATGTTGTCATAAGTAGTGGTGTTGCAAATGATAAGACTATTGCACATCATAAGATATTGCACATAATGATAAAGGTTATTAATACAGTTTATAACAGTTTAGTGATACTATAGAGAAGTAACATACAATTAAGTAAATTACTAACAGGTAGTGGTTACGAGTAAGTGATTAGAGATCAGTAATGTAATATTGACAAAGATAAAAGAACTTCACCTTGTTGAGCTAAAAGAAGAACAAGCAGCAGCACAAAGAAACCGTGGTGCTTCCATGAGGCCTGTGTATGGTTTGTGCAGCCAGCCCGTGCTCCCATTCCCATCCATACACACACAGCCTCAGTGGGCTGCTGGAGCTCCTTACACTGCACCAGTACACTGCAAGCAGCAGCCACAAGAGGGAGACAAGAGCAAGCAAATCACACTCATTCAACTCAGCTGAACCTCTATAAAATAGTGTGTCTTGATTGTTCAAAATACTTATCGATACTGGTTGTTGTTTTAATCAGCTATCACTGTGGTATACAATAAGGAACATTTCTTAAGAAGATAAGAATCAATGACATAGTTTTCGTTTATTAGTGTCTGTCTTACCTCAAGTGTCAGACTGACGCTCTAAAACCCCAGTAAAAGATTGGTCCGAAGTAACAAACAAAAAATCCGTCGAGTGGATACTGGCAGGATTAGCACATTCTCAATCCTGGATTCAAAAAAGAAGAAGTGGAAAAGTCACATCCAGTGGATAAATGCTGACATTTTAGTAGAAGCTGAATCGAACATGACTTCTCTATAGAAATAAGAATAAATTTACACACTCTTAATGTGTTTAGCTTGGGGAAATATGGCATACTCTGTAATTAAGTTTGCAATGACTCCCTGTGTCATATCATCATCTAACACACAAGGTCAGGTTCTTCACTAAAGTGCAGAAGGGTTTATTTTTGTTTAAGAGTGGTGTTGAAAGGGACATGTTGCAGTTATGACCCTTGTTACTGTTCAGTTATTTGCAGAGTGGAGAGCAAACACTGAGCGAAAGCAAGCAAACTCTCAGGCCTCTGAGTGTGTATGTGTGTGTGTGTGTGTGATGAAGCCAATGGTGTAATATTAAGTGGAAGTCCAAAGTGTGTTTATGTTTTTTTAAGAATAACTCCAAAAACAATGTTTTAAACTGATTTGGCAAATTTGTATGTCAGTCCCAAAGATCAATTTCCAGTTGAAACACTTTCATTGATTCTGTTTGGCACATTCCACTGGCTGCTCCAGGACCTTTATGCATTTATGGATCTAATTCAGCTTCAGGGAATTTGCACACACGTTGACGCACATTTACAGGAGATTATGTGCAGAATGCTTTCCTGAAATGCTGACAGAGTCGGCTATGACATTTATTTCAGTTGACGGGATGGCTGAGGGGGACAGTAGTAGCGTGTGTGTGTGTGTGTGTGGGGGGGGGGGGGTTGGGGGGGGGGGTAGTTAC
>JBBPDC010000007.1:7666707-7678734 GCA_037974485.1 Hemigrammopetersius urotaenia | reverse complement strand
GTAATAATGGGGGTAGTTACGGGGCAGAAATAGAGAGCTCTAAATATACACTGCCATGCTGCCTGTTCCTCAAGCCTTCCCTGCCCCTGTCCCATCTTAAATAGCTGGGGCTGTAATGCTGGGACGTTATGGCAGGTGTTACAGTAGAGCTTCCAGCATTCTGCCCCACATGGACTATCTACTTCCCTCAGCAATCTAATTTCAACTGGATCTCTCAACATGCAGAATGGGCAAGCTATTTCTGACATCTTCTGCTGTAGAGTGCCTCTGTGCTGGTAAAGGCCCTGTACATCTCCCATTTGTCCACTTCCGTTTGAGTGTGTGCATGCCAGTACATGCGTGTGGAGAATGTTGGGGCAATTTTTGGGAGTGGATTCTTCCATCCTTAAATTTCAATGTAAGTGCACTCAGTAAACAGTGAGCACTGTGTGAATTGTATCGGCAGTCTTAGAACACAGAGACAACACCAAAATGTTGAAACAACAAAGCAAACAACAGAAGCTCCCAGACAAACACAGGGTTTCATTCCTCACTAGACACCCCCACTAGCAACTGACTGACAGGTACACACAAACATAAACACACATACACACACACACACACACACACACACACACACTTGCTACTGTAAATGAACCTCTTCTGGAAACTATCGCCTTCAGAAGTAACTCAATTTTATCATACACACATAGAATGGCAGGATGTCAGGTCATGTATATGTTTCGTATTGTAATCTTGTTTTTTTTTTTTTTTACATTATTCAAAAATACACTGTGTCAACATTTCATGATTGAAGAACGGAAATGGTCTCTTAGAATAAAATCTTAATACACTGACTTACATTGAAGGTCAAGAGGGCTTTTTCTTTTTCCTGTATATTGACTTGTGATATACATGTTTATGTTCTGACAGTGACAATATTCATGTTACTGTATATAATAAGAACTTTCTAATCCTACATCTGAACCTAAACCTAATTTAAAACAACTAAACGTGCCTTTTAAAAGGGACATATTTAAATTCATTTTTGTCTGGAATATAGAGGGAAACAAACACATCCTGCTGTATTTGGGTGTCATAATGTGTGTATATCTGGAAGAGAGGCATGAACCAGATACAAAGCTGACCATGAAACCTCCTAGAATTTGAGGCAACTCAGTGGGAGTCTCCCCAGTAAATACCCCAGCCTGTTCACATAAGATAAGTATTCCTGCTATAACTGACTGTCATGTGAAGGTTAACGCCTCAGACAGCATGGCCTGTACACATCTAACACCATTAACGCTGATCCATATGTATCAAGCATAACTTTAAAAAATTATCTTTGTGAACTTCAAATAAGGAATAGATTATTGTTTCAACTTTCCCTTATACGTTTAATGAACTTTTGAGTAAATTACTTTTTAATTTAAACAGAATCAGAATCAGAAAACATTATTGATTCTGGAGGAAATTGCTTATGCTACTACCACACAGTCACACAGAGAAACACAAAGACAAGAACAATATACAATATGTAATGTAAAGTCAAAATAATGCACTCTGTACAAAATACACCATGCTATATACATTGTTTATTACAGTGAAAACATACTGATCTGGGCTCAGTTGATGTCTGATACAAGACTGCATGTACCCTTGATCCTAGATCAGTGTTTTCTGGCACGCTTAATAATTCCAGGCCAATAATGGGCCACCTCTATATGGCACTTCAGAAATCATTACACTCCAAAGTGAAACGAAAACACAGACATCTGGACAATCTGACAATCTGGAGAACTGAGCACCATAATCAGGATGTTTAAAATGAGTCAAAATCAACTTTTGACTAATTCTGGTTGTCACTCAAGAGTGTCAACGTGTCGTGTGACCACAGACAGCACAACGTTCTGGTACTGGGTTTAAATCGACAGTTCTCTGCAGGTGACACTGCATGTAAAGTCAATAACAGTGACAGCAAAGGACGTTACAGCGAGCAAGTTTATCTTTGGAGCTCTAAGAAACATGTAAAGGTGTTGAGGACTTACCTCGCTCCGTTAAAGGGTTCTCGTGCACTTCATATCCACCAAAGCACGAAGTCTTCACTTACCCGCGTGCAAACTAAGTGTGAGCATGCGAGTGCATGTGTGAGTGTGTGTGTGATTGAATTTGTGCGTTTGTGTGTGTGAGATGTTTCCTCACGCCTTAGTGCGCACCTGCCATGGGCGCGACAGCTGCGCGCGGAGGAACAGGAGCAGAGTAGGGCGCGCGAGGGCTATTTTAACCAGGGGGGCTGCTACAGCCCCCCCACGCTGTTCAAAAAGGTGGCGACTAGTTTTCATTTGTAAAGCAGTATTTATGATCAATATGATGTAATTAGGTAATAATAATGTGATATTGTAGTAATGTATAAAGTAATAGTGATGTAATTAGACTTTATTAACTGAGAACAGCAGAGAGAGAGAGAGCTGTCCAAACTCCATCTGCACAGCACGTGTGTGTGTAAGAGAGATTGTGTGTATGTGTGATTGTGTGTGTGTGTGTGTGTGTGTGAGTGGTGTGTGATTGTGTGTATGTGTGATTGTGCGTGTGTGGCTTCTGCATTTGAGAGAAGTTTCAGTTTGGTGTGACATGTGTGTGTGTTTTCTTCTCTACACTGTATATTGTGACAGATTTGTTCAAATTTGAATCCGAATGGGTTTTTTTTTGGAGTCTTTCGAATTTTGAGTCTAATTTATGTCATTCATCCCTCGTTCACTCTCTAAAACAGTTCTGACCCCTGTGTTCTTTGTTAAATTTAATATTGCCCCTTTATTTGTTTTAGAACAAATTCACCCACAGTGAATATGCACCACTTCAGAAAACCAGATATACTGTTCTGAAACTGTTAATTTATTTGTGTGTGTGTGTCTTTTGAGTGGGCTGACGGTGTGTGTTTTAGTGACTACAGGCCGAAGTCAGGGTGAATCAGCAGATGTGATGCACAGACAGATGGAAGCGCACTGGATTCGTTGGGGTAGAAATGCAACCAAAAAACAAACCAGGACAGATGTAAAAATATTAATTATGAGAAGGGCCATTTATTTGTGTGCAGGCTGAGTCGTATGCACTTTAAGTCAAAATCAGGTTTAAACTGACTGGAAATGATAAATGGCCAAATATTACTTTTTCATTTACACGTGCCATTCGGTTGTATATTAATAAATGCGTTATATCAACACACTGACACACAGTTTAGGGCAAGTCCCCTTTTCCATAACTTAGACAGGCTAGAAATTACAGGTGGCCAATCAGCTACTGAAAACGAGAATGTTTTATTACTCAGTGCCGGCGTCAAGGGGAGGCATTCGAAGGCATTGCCCACCTAGCGAGTCGCCACGCCCCCCCAGCACCCATATGAATATAGTTCACGTGTGGCCAATAAGCTACTGATTAAAAAAATAATAATTATGTATACCAATAGGTTGAATGTGAATAAATGTGTTGCACCAACAAATTGAGAGCAAGTTAATGGCAAGATTACATTTCCATACCTTTTAAGAGAAAGGAAATTTTCCATTTTCGATTTACGTGTGCTAATTGGTTTCATCAACACATTGACAGCAACTGTTTGGGTGTAGCCTATTTGGTTCATGTGCCCACATCTGAACCATGAAGCACTTTTCAGTGTTGTTTCTTTTACACTTAATTAGTGTAGTGCGTCGTATAGAGAAGCCAAAGCTGTCTCTTTTCTTCCCTCGACTCTTCCCCCATCTCCTCTCCCCCTCTCCCTCCATCTCTCTCCTCCCTCTCCTCTTTTTGCTCTCGCTTTCTCTCTCTCTTTGTTGACTGTGCTGCTGGGGGCGGGGGCTCTGCAGGACGGGACTCCTATTGTGCGTGGAGATTTTGGGGAAAAAGAAAGGCAAGAACCGAACCCCTCGGCGCTGCAGACGTGCCAAAAGCGTGCAAACGGACTAGGGAAAAGGTGGAAGGAGTTGAGCTCCGAGGTCCACGCTTTTAAGCTCTTTTTTGTTTGTATTTGAGTCCAAAACGGCCCGTGTTCTAAACTTGAGGGAAGACAGTCGTTTCACGGCTATTCTGTGGCGCTGGGTGAGTCACGACACTGTTTTGTTTCGTTGTTCCCCTTTTAAGTCTGAGTAGATCATTTGTGTTTTAGTTTTCAAGTCGTCCTGTAAGTGAATGGCGGTCTGGAATGTAAGCCATTAGTCCGTTCGCGGGAAAAGTTAACTTTTCCATGGCAACGCTTCGTCGGACTCCTTTGTAGTTCGCCAACTACAACGTTTCTAAGCAACCTGTTGTCTAGGAAACACTGCGTTACTCGCTGGCACTCCACAATACGTGCAGCAGAGCACACGCAGTCTTTCGTGGATATCCGAATCAACCCGTGTATTTTAACGACGTTTAATTGCACTACAGGGTCATTAAAGGCATTATAAAAATTTAGAAAACTTTTTTTAGTCTGTTCTGAACACGTCTAAGGCGGAGCCACTGTAATCCCCGCCCACTGTTTTCCCTCCCAAAAACAACAGTAAAAGATGCCAAATTGTACCATGCCATCAAAATAAAAATAGATATTAATACAAAATAATACAACTGTTTAATTTCTCATCAAATGCATGTGTAATGCTGTATTTATCTGGCTTTCTGCTCAAACCTGAGTCATACTGTGTATGCCTTTGAATAAGAGAAGTCTTTTATGTTACAGAAAATAAGCCTATGTTTAACAAATCTGAATGGTGGTTTTTTTTTAAATAATATTGTCTGACTTCTGTATTTGTATGCTTTTTAGGCAAATGAATAGCGGCTTTAGCTCCTGCCTCATGGGCTCCACGTGTCCCGGGGCCTGGTAGGCTCGGGGTGTGGTGCACTGTTGTCCCATCTCCCACCAATATTGCACTCGTCCCGGCCTCCCAGACCACAGGGAGATCACACCTTCTGGACCCGCAGAGACTCACCAAGGGGTTATGGCACCATCGGACACCAGGTATCACCATTTTTACCACAGTCTAACTTGTAGAAGCCAGAGACAACAGGTCTATGCAGTTTTTTTGCAGTAAATTCATTTTGTTTCTGCCCATATGGTGGATTCAGGTATTATGGGACCTTGTCATATGGGAAAGCAGGCCACAGGATAATATGGGGCACTTAAGCTGTGAATTAAAAGATTATTCTTTTATTTAATTTCATTCTAAAATTACACCCTAAAAAGCACATTTGTTGTGTTGTTTTGTGCTACTTCAGTAACAAATGTATGAATAAATATTTTACTTTCTTACAAAAGTTACCTGGCAATCCAGATAGTGGTGTTCAGCACAGTTTGCTGACATTCTTGCTCTTACAACACCAACTAAACAAGGCAATTAACCTCCCAACCACGCTTGAATCAGGTGTGTCTGAGTAAGAAAATCACCAAACTGCTGGTCTCCAGCCCTCCAAGCCTGGAGTTCGCCACCTCTGGCTTAAGTGAAGAAGAAGCCAGTCTACTTATTTAGGGGAGAATTGAATGTTTGTAATAGATTATTTCTTCCAACACTTATTAGGCTGTTCGTTTTTCGTTTAACTTTTAGATGTCATATGCTGTCATAATTGCTGTCTTATTTCAATTTACATTGTGTATCTGCGGATTTGAGTTTCATTAAATGGATCAAAACTGTACAAGCAACAAAAAGATTTCCCCTAATTCAAGTTTCAATAAAACATATTTACTTTTTACCTCCAAATGATATTGATTGAAGTGATTGAAAGTTATAATCCCCTGACTTGACCTGACCACTTATTTTCAATGGCATTGAATGAGAAAAATTGTTTGCAATTTTAAAATTACAAAGATGTTTTTGTCTTACAATGATCAGAAACCAGCACCCATTTCACAGGCACACAACAGGGACGGAGATGACACAGGTTGGGTCGTCAGAAAAAGAGTGTTATTTGGCAATTTCTTATCTTTTACAAATGATAGCTTATGGTTTAATTTTGATCTTTTACAATAATTGGACAACAAAAGCAGGGCAGGGAGCTGCCCACTGGTTCTGTCCTACAAGGAACAGTCGTCCTATCAACTTTAGTAATCACGGTTAAAACATTCTTACCCATTCATTCATTTTCTTTCTACTCGCACATAATCAAACACACACACACACACACACACACACACACTCAGTTGCACACACCTTTATACATGGCCTGAGGCTCCTCCCCGCTACAGCACATTCGCTCATATAATAAAAAAGGTCAGTTTGTGCTTTCTGCACTTTGGCTTTGCCTCTTCAGAGTCAAAGGGATGTGGTGTCATTCTCCTTCTCCTTTGATCTTGTGTTCCTTCTCACACACAAGAGCTCAGCAGTCTCGCTCATGCACAGCGGCCGGTCTGGAGACTTGGAGCAAAGTGTAGAGACTGTGTGTGTGTGTGTGTCCATGTGAAAAGGCATTGCAGGTTGGGGTGGCCATCTTTAAGTCTCTCATTCCTCACACTTGAATGTGCATTAGAACTTGCTTGTGGTGCGCCTGGAAATCCTCAGGCACGGTGTCTGTGCAAAAAAAGAGTTTGTATTGGAAAACCTGTTTCCAAATAGCACAAAAACGTGTTCCACAATTGTACCAAGCCTTCCGCTACAGTATAAAACGTTTTTGGTAATAGAACATAGTACCTGTTCAATTCAATATGATGCAATTAATTAAAGCTGAAATAAGATCAAATTAGATCAAGACCGCTGTCTGAAAGGAAGTGGTTTCTTTTCAAGGGTTATTTTTGTAATGTGTCAGAAATTATGACGAGCATTGTATGTTATATTGCCTACTGCGTCAATTACGATTAAGCTTGTTATTATCATAATGCTTAATATCTGTAATGGAGAACCTTTAGTTTATAGTTATTTAAAAGCTTAAAAGACTTCCCTATCATTCCAAAAAGCAGCTGCTGTTGCTATAATTCTGTACTATATGTTTGTACTATCTCATGCTTAAAACTGTACCATTGCAGCGGTAGCGTAGGTTGGACCAGATGATGTTTTCTTGAGAGAAGCAAAACACTCCAAGTCTTCCTCCTCTCATTGAAGTGTCAAGCACCACGTCAGAGTCAGCCACCAGTTCCGATCCCTCGTAGAGCTTTACCCTGTGCATGAGGGAAAGCAGGTTAAACCATGTTAGATCTGCTACTTCAGAAACTCTCAGCATATGCTGAAGACTAGTTGCAGTAGTCAGTGTCACACAGTGAAAGCTGCTGCATTTTAGGAAGAGATGGCTTTCTCAGGTTGGGACATGACGAGTGAAGGCTGTAGTCCCTGTTGCTTGGGGTACAGGAGAGGAAAGTGCTGCAGGAGTTGGAAAGATGACGTGATGCTTTAGGGAAGCTGGACTGAAGTGCAATGTAGTGTGTGTGTGTGTGTGTGTGCGCGCGCTGAGCTCTATTCACTCCTCTAACTGAATACAAAGCAGGTGTTTCTCTGTGTGTGTCTGAAAGAGCTTGGAGTTTCACAAAGCACCGGCTACGCACATGCACACACACGCACACGCATGCCCAACAGAGGGCCTCCCTCCATCTCCTGTAAAGAATTATGTGCATCAAGGAGTGTCAAAACTTCTTTATATCCAATGCACATATTAAATTAACCCAAATGATTTGATATAGTTTGTTGTAATAAAATACAAGCATAAACACAACCTATTTATTATGTCACATTATATTTGAGTTTTTTCAAAAATGTTTGTGTGTAACTATACAAAATGGACATTCCAATTCAAAAGGAAAGAGGTACATGATACAGGAAATCAGGCATGTTCCCCATTCTCTACAGTTCCTGTTCTCTCTTCCCCTCGCTCGTTTCTCCAGCCTGTCCACTACAGTAGTTTCCGTTGGATCTGCATATCAACAGGCACCAAGGAAATTCTTGCCAAGGATTTCATTGGCATGGCAACCACAACAATGGAAGGCCAGGGGGCCCAAGCACTCAGTAAAGTCACAGAGGTTTTGGAGGGCTGGGGGAGTAGAGGAGGGGGAAGCTGAATAGAAAAATTTAAGGACAACCAGCCAGACCCCCAACTCCCAGCCCACCACTGAGGATTTCGTTCACCTCGCGTTACAATCACTGCATGTATCAACTGTGTACAGTATGGTACCCTCTACTGGTTAAAAAGTGTGTCACTGGCACAGAAAAAACAGTTAATGATTAAATGTGTAAATCCATTCCATTTAAATGAACAAAAATGTTTCATTTCACTTAGTGTCTTTTAAAATGGTTTAGATAGAATTTAATTCACAGCACAACGCCAGGTAGTGAAATAAAAATATGCATATGTTTGTCCTACTAATTTTTTTTTAGCAATTCTGCATCATTAGTTCAAGATAATGCAATGAAATGTGTATATATATATGTGCAGCATATGTCTTAACTGAAAAGTATTTTTTGCCATTTTTATGGTTAACAAATATGTGTGACTGATACAGTTTCTGCAAATGAAACTAATAGGGAAACTAATTACACCTCATCTCCAGTTGCAGCAGTTTAATGGCACAGAGGAATATTAATGGTCGTTTGGGTTAAGCTTCTTGTCTGGAGAGCTGGTTCTAGCTCAGGTCCAGTTTTAGACAGACTGACCTGATGTAGCCGACCTGTGGCCGGTGACTGAGCTGCCAGCGGTAAGATGTTTTGTCCTTCCAGCCGACATTGCGTGGATCCTTCCACAGGAGGGTCACTTCACCGTCAGTGTTTCCTGTGTGCCACAGAGCATTACGGAGGAACTCACCGGGCCCTGTACGCGATTTCACTGCCTGCAGGAACGGCAAGCCAAGTATAAATGTCTGGTCTTCCAGTGTAACTTATTCAGGCACCAATAACTATATAGCAAGTGTCAGTTATTTCAAAACACAACACTATAATCCTTTACACATTAAGGGTCTGAGGCTTCCTAAAAATGAAATTCCATAAAATGAAACTTATTAATTCCATAGTTTAGTTGCAAACAAATGATATTAAATCTACCAGCCTTTATACCTTAAGCTGAAGGCTGGAATCAGCAGTGGCTCGGAATGGTATAGACTGCCAGTAAGTTTGCTCCATCTGTTTCCACATGACCACATAGAAGCTGGAAGAGTCCTGGTAGCCGAAGATAAAGCCAGCGTAGTCATCATCGGTGACTGTGTTTATGTGGAATGTGCCCTCAAAGTCCACCCCATTAAATGCTGTGTAGCCTGAAGATGGTGTGGTTTGAAAGAGAAAGAGAGAAATCATGCTGAGAAACCCAACCCTTGTAATTTAGCTACACACTATCACTATACTGCAAAGCAAACAGGCCATGTAATTGTCTAATTATATGGTAGCCTAAGTGTAAAATAACATGCATGTATGCCGACACTCTAATTGTGGTAAGAATGTAATAAATAAACTAAGGATACAGTGTCACTAGAGCAGAAACAGCCAAACATCAAAGTTGTGTAAATGAAAAGCTCTGAAAAGCAACATACCAACTGCCAGTCCAGGATCACTGTTCATTGTCTGAACAATCTCCATTCCCTAAAACAGCCAAAAAGCACATCACCAAAGAAGGCTTTATTTCAGGATGTTTCAAAAGCCAAATTAAAATAAAACAAGTCATACAATTATGAAACCTAACATCTAGACCTTTTTGAAAGTGTAACTGTTTTTCTGTAAGTGCTAAACCCAATAACATTACATTCTCTATTTGTGATTACGCTCTCTTTTAAAAAAATTTATTCAGAAACTCCAAGCCAGCTGCTATACAGAATAACGAGCGCTATAGCGACATGTGGGGCTTACCTGGTTAAGCACCACCCAGTTTGGATCAATCTGGGCATCACCTTCAGGGTCCAGTATAACAGTCTGATAGGCCCTGAAGTCTGTGAGTGTAACCTCAGCACTCTCTGGACACACATCTATCAAATCCATCACTGCGTCATTGTCAAAGTCATTCTCACACACATCTCCGACACCATTACCTACAGACAATGGAAGAGAGAAAACATTTTTGACTGGGTTGTGTATGTACTGGCTAGTACTCGACTACATGACTGAAAGTCTAGATACATTTTTGTGAGAAAATCCTTTGGCTTCAGACTCCACAGGCTGCAGCTAGTCAAGAAGAACAGTGACTTAAATGTCTAGAGCATCATCACAAATAATATGGCAATACATGGCAATATAGCATGAAAACCAAACATTAACAAAAACATCTGCCACTTGAGACTGTACAGTTAATGCAATTGTTATTCGTTGTTTTTTTTGTTTAGAGGCTCTGGATAATAGAACGGCTTATTATTATCGACACATGCAGTCAGTGTTCAGTATTACTGGGGGCTCCCATGAAAAGCTCAAAGCTGCACAAGCTGCAGGTAAAGGACTTCATTACCATCTGAATCTTTCTGGTTAGGATTAGGAATAAGTCGGCAGTTGTCAGGACCAAGACCTCCCATGTTCTCGGCATCAGGGATTCCGTCATTGTCATCGTCGTCATCACAGTCGTCCCCGAGGCCATCATTGTCCGAGTCGAGCTGAGAGCTGTTAGGAATGTCAGGGCAGTTGTCTCGGGTGTCCTGGTGTCCATCCCCATCACTGGCCAAATCAAAATGAGACAACTTTACTGTTTTCTGAGGAAATTACTTATGTTACAATTGCACAAAATAAAAGGTAAATACCTGAGGTAATATAAAAGGTCAAACCCAGGTTGGAAAAAGGAAAAAATGTTTAAATAAGATTTTAGGGTTTTTTATTCACATAAATATTACAAAATAATAGGTAAATAAAACTGCAGAAAATGCATTATCCTATATAGACGAATGCTGGGGTAACATTACTATAGAACTTACTGCTAACCACAAATAGTGGTAAGGAGTTGTTTTCTATACCAATTCCATTATTGTATGTAAAAAAGATCATTAGTAGATCAGTAATGTTGACATGATATTGTGCATGGTTAGACTATTGCACCTAATAAGACATAAAATTGTAAACACATAAACAAGGTGCTACACATATACAATGAACAAACTACCGCCAGAGAAGAACTTTAAACCAGGATCATTTAGCAGTGAGAAGAGAGGCGGATTGTTGTTGTTATTGATAATAGACGTTAGGTGGCGCCAAAGTAATGTGGACAGCTATGTTAATCACATTCCCTTCTGCATGAATAGAAGAAGTCCAGGCCAAGCGTTGGGCCACCCAGCGTTTTAGACTTTAATAGATCACTAAAGCTTATTTTTAGTTTTATGAATAGGATAGCATTTCCAGGTGGTGTGTGTAAAAGTGTTTGTGTGTTTGTAAATAAACATTTTTAAACATCGGGGAGCCTGTCTCAAACAGCCACAGAGAGAAAGAGGAGACAGCTGAGTCAACTTGTGGGCATGTGTGTGAGCTGGTTTGTGCTGTGGTGTAGAGGTAAGTGGTGCCTTACATGTCCTGATTAGTATCACAGACATCTCCCACAAGATCGTTGTCAATGTCCGTCTGTAAAACACAATTTCTATTATATTTATTTCAGTTCAAGCTTGTTTACAAACAGTGAACTGAGGTCAAACCCAGGGTGGAAAAAGAAAAAAAATATTTAGATAAGCATTTAGGTTTTTTATTCACAGAAATATTACTAAATATACAAGATTAAACTGCCAAGAATAAATACAAATAACATCATATGGTAAATAGTGGGTGTACAGTATTTCAATGTCAGTATTTCAAGGGCATTTCTAATGGTCCATTCATCATGAACTTCAGCTAAACCATTTTCACATTAAGTAAAACGTCAAAATAAATGGGACATATGAGGTTTAACTGTTCAAGCTGAAAGATGTATGGTGCTGAGTGTAAGGACCTGCATGGGGTTGCTCATCTCAGGACAGCTGTCACAGGCATCTCCCACTCCATCGCCATCTCGATCTGTCTGCATGGGATTCGGCACTTTGGGGCAGTTATCCAGTACATTCTGAATACCTGTGAATGCGCGCGCGCACACACACGCCATACACACGCCACACACACACACACACACACACACACACACACACACACACACACACACACACACACACACACACACACACAC
>JBBPDC010000007.1:7633279-7646596 GCA_037974485.1 Hemigrammopetersius urotaenia | reverse complement strand
AAGAACTGTAGAAAAGATGACAAAAATTTATAACAACAATAAAAGTACTACTTTCAATAGTAATATTGAAAAAATACTACTAATAATATCAATAATAGTAATAATAATGCTTACATATAATAATAATGATTCTTTTTATTTTTTATACAAATAAATAATGCTTCATATTATACTTCACTGCTTGTCTGTTATTTAAATAGACTACAAATGAAGACCAAAAAGATAATTAATGGTAAACTGCCACTATGTTTTTTCTTTGGCTGAACCTAAGAATGAGAAAGGCTCTCTAAGACATTTAATAGGTTCTGAATGGATGGGTGCGATGTTTGTTTTGGCATTTAATGCTCTAGTCTAGAAAATCTGATGATGGTGCGATGCCATGTAGTCAAACACAAGAATATCCCTTTATAGATGCAGATGGACTCTGATGTGGACAGAAGGTTTCATCTGTGTTGCAATAGTCCAAGACCAGGGCCAGAACAGCATTCATAAGGTATGACATCAGCCGGGTTTCAGAGATAGAGAAGTTCAGAGTGTTCCTCTGGAGGATAAAAACCCACAATACTTCCGCATGTCCTCACGACAATCTCAATCTTACATTTTTCAGATATTTGTAACATTTTTTTAAATGTCTTTTACAAAGGTGGACAACGTACAAAACTGAGTAAATCATGAGAAAAGGGATATATTTTCTGGATGAATTTGGGACTGAGTTTTAATTATAAACGAACTTGTAAATGTACGTGTGCATCAACAGTAAAAGTTCTGTGAGCTATTAGTGTTTTTTTTTTTTTTTAGATAAACAAGTTCGGTTAAGCAGAACTGTCTGGTTTCAGGCATAACAAATAACAGTTATACCTGTTTGCTGTAGAAACATAGACCAAATACAAATTTTATTTTTAAAGGTTTTAAAGGTTTTGATTTTCTTTTAAGTACAGAAGTTTTATACTTCGGCCATCCCTTGTCTTTCAGTGGTACTTCTCTAAAAGTGCTATGTTGCTTTTTCATATAACAGAGAATCACATTCAGTATAGTGCCCCCCTTAATATTGACTACAATTTTGTGCAAATGAGAACAAAATACAAAAGAGAACATTGAATTTAAGTACATTGTTGTGCTTTGCATTCAAGTTAAGCAACCTACTGCCAACTAGTGGATAAGAAATAAACTTACTTTAACAAATGGTCTGTTGTCGAGCTGTTTTTATGGCTTTGGGGCAAACAGGGGACAAGGCAGGCAGGCTTCCATGCTGGTGCTCTCTTTATTTAAACGTGGAAAAAACGCGAAAACAGGAAAATAAAGAAAACATGGCACGGTGGCCGATACAGACATGAACCTGAACACGAGGGAAGTGAGGCGATGGACACATAACTGAAAACCAACACAAACAGGACTTAAATAACACCAGTAATCAAGAACAAAACACAAACAGGTGGGACCACGGTACGGCCACTGACCGTACCGTGACAGTCATTAAAGTCCTTTTTGGTCAGACGTCCCATATTATCTCGGCGTTTAGTAAATAATGTGTTAACGCGATAATAACACGTTAACGTGCCCAGCCCTAACATATTATATTTATAATTATAATTATAATGTGGATTGCCAGACAACTGTTTGATATTTAGCGAGCTGTTAAGTTACAGCCAGTGGAATGAAACAACCGGTGCAAAGGCCCATACAGCCTGACAGACATGCACTGTTATCATATTCTTTCCATCTTATAAAGGACTTGATTTATTTTACATGTTTTTATTTATAGTTGTTCACTCAACAACATTCTGATGCCTAACAACAATAAAAATCTGCAGTTTATGAATTAAATGGATGAGTGGTAAATTAATTTTGTGGTAAATTACTTTTTACTGGTGGTGTGTATTAAAGTCTTCATTTCAAAAAAGAAAATGAGTAATGAACAGAGCTGTTTCGATTTTGATTTTGTTTCTTGTTGGTCATTAGTCTCTGTAAGATCTTGTGATTTACTGGCCATATGGTTTTGCAACCGCAGTCTCAACATTGTGATTAATGGCCACACGGTGGTGATGCTGCTGCTGCTGCTGCTGCCTTTTTGTTTATTACTATACCATTCCTGTGCTTTGTGTGGAAATGTTTCCTCCCTCTGTAAAAACAGAATATTTTAGAGCTCAGTAGAGCGGTGAGCTTCGCTGTACTGCTGTTCCTTTGTGTTAGACCTGAGAAAAATGAGCAATTAACAGCGATATTTTTTTTTATCGCGCCGTTAACGGCCCAGCACTAATTTTTATCCACTTTTCAGCCCATTCCACATATTAGAACATAAAAATAAAAAATACTGCTGAAAGTAAACAATAAGGATTCATATTTTATGTGAGAATGAGTTCTGAATCTGCAGTTGTCCAATTGCCAAACCACAAAATGAAAGTTCTCTTCCTTGAATACATGCAGTTCTCAAATAAAACATTATGCTGTCGTACAAACCACTGATTCCTTAAACTCACCTAGAAAAAATCCTAGTACATGCTGGCCTTCACTTTCAGTTTGTCAGTTGAACTGTGTATCTAGAACAGAGATGAAAAACTGACATTCAAACACTGGGAACCAGATTCTATACATATGAAGAGAAAGTGATGTAGCAGAGACCCATTAAGGCCATTTAATTGTCATCTGTTCTCCATTACCCATATAATCACCATATAATCAGCACCAACAGCAGACAGTAAAATGTGCTGCTGTCTGAAAGACTGGCCTGGGTAATTTTCCACAGACAGTGTGTGTCTTGCTGAGCTTTGCTAGTGATGCTCCTGAAGCCTCTGATGAGGTGGATATAGAACATCAGCTTCACACTGTTTTCTGACTGGTACAATAGCTATCTGATGGAGAAGCACTGAAAAAACAGGTTTGCGTCTACAAAACACACACACACACACACACACACACACACACACACACACACACACACACACACACACACACACACACACACAAAATTATCTCGGCAAAGGAGAAGTGTTCTCTAACACAGATTTAGACAGATTTGTGAACAATATTTGAGAGTAATGGGTCTTATGTCTATGTTTTAGATCTTTAGATCTATGTTTTAAATAAGAGCAAAAACAAAAGTGTTGCGTTAACATATTTGTTCAGAATATGTATGGTTCTTAGTTTCAAGTCTGTGTATAAATAGTGCCTGTTTTGAGTTAGTGTTTGTCGTTTCTCTCTCACGATTGCACTGCTTGTTTGTTGGCCATTTTGCCTGTTTATTTTGCACTTTGTGTTAAAATAAAGAGAAAATATCATGAAGGATGTCTACGTCTGTGTCTCCTGCCTGAATGGGCACAAGCCTGACGTGACAATTAGCAGATTATTTGGCTTATTTAAACCATTAATTCTTAAGACAAAGAGAAAGTATCCACCCGTTAGATAAAAAATTAGACTACTTTACTAGAAACAGTTATAAAAATGAGTTGCAAAGATCAATTTGCTGAAAAATGCATAAAAAAATGAAGCTCTGAAAGTAGCCCAAAACAGAAGTTCTGAGACGAATCAGTAGTGGGCACTGTAAAACAAAATTCGTGGGGGCGACAAACTGATTGAGGTTTACTCAAATGTGTTTCAAATGTGCTCCAAAAACAAAGAGTGCAAATTTTACTGTCATGAGCACTTTCCTTCATTTCGTCCTGATCACTCCTGCTGTTTGTTTGTTCCCACATAGAAACGTAGTCGCATTTGCTGTCTTGGAGAAAGTGAGGAATCAGCGTAAACGTGGCGCACTGATTAAGCAGTTTGGGTCCCACCCCACTAGCTGTGGTACCTGCTCAGGTGCTCTAACAATAAAAGGACTGTTCATTTGTATAGTGAGGCACTCTGGCCAAAGCACGGCTTTATTAGGACTATACCTGACCAGCAGAGTCAACAGGCTGAAGGATTAGCACGCCACTGAGCAATACATTATGAAGGAGAAGTCTCTGTATTGGATTATTGGCTTCCTAGTGTACTGTTCAGGTAAGACAAACATATATTTAAATCTTTTATGTGAATCATGGCAGTGCCACTTAAGCCATTGCTTTCATTCCAGTGCTGAGATTTGGTTCTTCACACACAGCTGACCCCAGAATCCCCCTCATGCATCATGTTGCAAGAGAGTAACGTAAAGTGTAGTAATGTGAGCTTACATCCAATTTCACCCTTTTCACCAAAATGTGTTCCTTTAGATTGGATTTTGTCCTTGATTTATTCTGATTCAAGATCAAACTGTTCCATATGATGATTGTTTTAAAGGTACACTCTTAACAGACATTAAGCATTTTGCCTCTGGTGAATCTATTTTACAGTCTAATTTCCATTTTCCACTCTCACTAATGATTTAATTTAAAGAATTGGTGTTTGTGTAATCCTGTTTTAATCTGCTATTCTATATGTGATTTTCTTTAAATTCTGTATCTCTGAGCCATGTAATGCTAGAAAAGGTGTTTTATCCACTAAAGACTGAACCATCTCTGACAACAGTTTCATTGCAGAAGAAATATTCTCATTAAATTCCTCTCTCTGCAGGTGTTGCTTCACCTGTTGCTGTCACCATAGCCCCTGGAGGAAGCACAACATCAACACATTCCACTTCTGCCTATATTATTGACATCAAAATCACCAACCGGATTTACAATGACTCACTCACGGACCAGCAATCAATGTCCTACAAAATACTACGCCGGGAGGTGGAGAACTTGGTAAGATGCTTTATCCTCAAATGAAATCTTCTGATAACACCAGGCTGGTTAGGGTTTGGTGATTCATGAGGCATAAACGGTCAGTACTGAGCAGTGGCACATGTCAACAAATTCATACAGTAATGGACTGATGGACTAATGAATATGACTTGTGAATGTACCCTTACGCCTAGCAGGAGTTGCTTTCATTTACAATAAAGAGGGTTTCATATGTCTTTCGCAGCCATACAAATACCACATTTCTTACCACAAGTTTTTCTCTTTTGTTCAGTTTCACAACACTTATAGTCTGACGCCAGCACTTCAGTATGAACGCATTGCAGAAATGAATTTCAGGTAATTATGCTTAAAATAGAAGTACTTCATGTTAACATTGTTATATCTAATTACATTTTATGACTCTATTTATATTTAATCATTTTTGCTTATTTAATGTGAAAAACTGGAAAAAAGTACTGTATGACAAATGAAACCAAGCTTTTAACCATGCACTTTAATTTTTCCTCAGCAATGGATCTGTGATCGCCACTTCCACTGCATTGTTTGCCAGTGAGGAAATCAATCCAAATCTTGTGAAAAATTTGTTTGTTACTAATTACAAACGTAATCCCTCTATGGTCTTGGATCTAAACATCGCCTTTACACAAGGTAAAAAAAACAAGTCTGATGTAAAGCATAGTTTTATTAAATAAAAAATTAACTGATAGGATTATTTTACAAACAGAATTTAAGCTATTGCATTCCTTACAAAGATAACTGTGGAAATGATATCAGTATATGCTGACCAGTCATAGCATTAAAACTACCTGCATTGTATTGTCTAGGCCTTCCTCATGTTACCAAAACTGCCCTGACCTATCAAAGCATGTGCTTCTCAAGACCTCTGATAGTGTGCTGCAAGCTGTTAGCAGCACATCTGTTAAGTCCTGTGAGTTGTGAGGCAGGGCCTCCATGGACTACTTTGTATTGCACACTCTATAGATGCTCAGTTGGACTGAGGTTTGTTCCTCAAACCATTCCTAAACTTCTTTTGCGGACTGCCAGACAACTGGAATTACCAGACGAGACCATTACTCTGTGGTCCAGTTCTGATGCTCATGTGCCCATAATAGGCACTGTCTGTGGTATACAGGGGTCAACATGGGCCCTCTGCCTGGTGTGTGGCTTTGCAGCCCCATACACAGCAAGCCGTGATGCACTGTGTGTTCTGTCCACTTTCTGTCATAGCCAGACCTTTTCAGGAATTTGTGCTACAGTTGCTTTTCACTGGGATCGGACCAGAGAGGTTAGCATTCGCTTTCACTGTGTATAAGTGAGCCTTGATAGGGTGCGTCCATGACCCTATCAATGGTTCACTGGTTGTCATCCCAGGAACTGTTATGATCACCAGGAACACCTCACAAAACCTGCCATTTTGGAGATGCTCACCTACCCATCCCAGTTTGGCCCTTTAGCATCCATTATATCAACTTCGGATGAGGGAACAAGTGACTTGCTGCCTAGTATACCTTTGTTATTGAGATCAATGTTTGTTTACTTCCGTGGTTTTAATGATGTGACTGACTGGTATATAATTATTATTCATATTTGATATAACTTGGATTTCTGTAAATCTCTACAAGTTTACATAAATAGGCTTAATTTGTATTTCATTTAATACAACAATCTCAAAATATGAAATATTAAGTATATTGACTGATTATGATATACGTTTTGCTGCCGAGTAACCGTTGCTGTAGTTGGCCTATTGCCACAGTACACAGGACAAATGCATGTATGTTGCAGAGGTTAACTGTATTTAACTCCAGTCTACATGATTATCTCCATTCACAGAGGAAGAACCCACACATGAAACCCTCCAGCAGGAACCAATTACACCACACTCATTCAGCACCACCCCCACTACAGCATTCACACACTCCTCCAGCCACTTCTCCACCCACTCCGCTACACCCTCTTCCGCTCACCCTTCTACACACTCTCCTAGCCACTCTTCCACACACTCTTCCACTCACCCTTCTACACACTCTCCTAGCCACTCTTCCACACATTCTTCCACTCACTCTTCTACACACTCTCCTAGCCACTCTTCCACACACTCTTCCAGTCACTCGTCTACACACTCTTCTAGCCACTCCACTACACACTCTTCTAGCCACTCCACTACACACTCGTCTGCTCACTCTCTTACACCTCCATCAACCATCAGTACTAGCCTTTCCAGCACAGATCCTACATCTCACACTTCTCCACAATCACAGAACCACACTTCAATTGGACCAATTCATTCTACATTCTCGCACCTGTTCGACACACACACGACTGCAAACAGTTCCTCCTATCAGAATATAACGGCCCGTCCTGAGATCACCAGCAATACCACAGTGCATCCCAGCACTTTCACCACAGCAGCTTCCAACCATTCAGCTTCCAACCACTCAGCCCGCCCTGGAGGAAATGTATCTGAAAAGCCTTCAGGTCCTGGAGGGTCAGGTGCGACACAGAAGCCCCAGTCCAATGCCGGCTCTACAGCCACAGAATCAGCAGCACAGCAAGGTGTGCCTGGTTGGGGGGTGGCCCTTCTGGTGCTGGCAGCAATCATACTCTTCCTCCTCCTCCTGCTCTTCATCCTGCTGGTGAGTCTCACATAGACTCCCAATCCAACCACTCAGAACTGTAAAACACCACAATAGTGTTGTAATGTTTTTTTAACTGACTTTTTTTTTTTTAAAAGAAATTGCTCCTTACAGACTGTTACGATCCTGCTGTGATATTTCTGTATTGATTGCTTGATATCCCCCATAAAAGCCTTTTTTCCTCAGCGTGACTGTGATGTTATTTAATGCACTATTCCTGTTTTACCATGCCCTGTTCTCACTTACTCTTAAAAACAAGGTGCTAAACAGGGTTCTTTGGGGCATTCAATAAAACTCGGCTCTCCGAATATCCTTGGATTGGATGGTCAAAGTTTTTTTTAATTTTAGTACACAATAAAAAAATAGTTAAAAGTATGTTCTGAAAGCCATGTGTTGAAACGTAAATGAAGCCTGCTCCTCCTCACAGCTGCTGTGTTGGTGCTGTTGGTGGAGACGGCGAGGCTTCATGAACGTGTCCGATCCAGACCCTCCGGGCTACTATAACCCTGACATTCCTATGTTCTCCACACACAGCACGTATGACACCCACAACGGCAAGTCACCGGTGAGTGTATCTCCATCTACAGCTCAGCACTTGACTTTACAGTTTACATAAAAAAATGCTTTACGGGAGCACATGTTCCAGTCCGAGCCTTGGCATTTGCTACTGTGTTGGGTGGAAATGAAAAAAACACAATTTACTTGTGCATTCTTAAAAATAAAGGTGCCAAAAATGGTTCAGTGACATAGAAGAACCCCTTTTGGATGCCTTATGAATTTTTTTGTGGATAGTTCTTTAAATAAACCTTTCCAAAAAAAAGTTTTGTGAATGTTCTTAAAGTTTTAAAGAACCTCCACAGAATGAAAAGTTCCCAGAACTCAAAACATCCAAGCATCCAGGAACAATCTTTTTTAAGAGTGTTCACTTAGCAAAGAATAAATGAAGCTGATTTGGATTGACAAAGGTAATGGCAGAGTTTCTTGGTGGTGGTGGTGGGGTGACAGGGATAAGGATTACGGGATTGGTCCGCTGAGCTCTGACTTTGGGGGTTAATGTGTAACAGTAGACCCCCTGCATGGAATTAGCATTCCACCATCTCCGTCTCCATCCCTGTAAAACATGCCGGCACAAACGCTGCTTAGAAGCAGGCAAAGCTGGCTGCCATTACTGAGTAGCCCCACTTTCCGCAGACCTGTATAGGCCTCCCTTTGTGTGCGGGCGACTTTGACTGGGAAACCTGAGGCGTGGGAAACTCTACTCCTGCTCTGAGCTTCTGATTCCCCAACCACCCTGGAGCTACCGCCTTATCAGACTTTACACTGCACCGTCTGCAGCGCAGGCCCCCAGCAGAGAAAGGAGGAAATTTGAAGTCAAAATAAATGCACCAAAATGGTCTGAAGATGTGTCCCTTCAAATAAACATTTTGGTCCATTTATTTTTGAGAGTACTATCTTACACTCCTCTGTGTCTCATAGCTCACAAATGTATTGATCAACTGACTAACTCATCACTGATGGGGCACTGCCCCTTAAAACTGTTTTTCATGCAATAACTGGTGTCCAGCTGGTATGTATGCAAAACAGTCTTGTCCAGAGACATCAGTAATGGAAGGTTATTGAAGAAAGTGGACATGCGGAACAGACCAACATGTTTCGTAAAAAGTTGACCACTGGTGCAAATGCTATTTTTATTTGACCTTTCATTAGACTTTGTATGGTACATATTGCATTACAATGTGTAAATGATTACGCTATGGCTCTGCTTGAGGTCATTTTGGACCTTTGCTCCATTTCCCCCACACAAAGAGGCCTTTGATGGGCTGTTAGTAAGACTGCATGCTGGTCGCATTGCAGCTAACTCATATAGCAGCTCATGGAAAGGGAATCCTGAGCTCTACATAAAGCCCTGACCTTTTTTTCCTCTTCTCTCAGGTTAAATAAATTCATTAATGCTTTATTTAGTTCAATTACACACAAATTGTACATTAAGAAGTTGCTTTTGTATTCATAGGTTTTAAAACGGCAGCTTTTGTTTAGCAGTGTAGAGCTTCTAACATGTTCTAATGGTGAGGTTATGTATTAATCAATCAATATATTGGTATTTTAACATCTTAATCTCAATCAGCAGGACTCCGACTTTGAGAAACCTCACAAAAACCGGACTGGGATGTACGTAGTGAACAACTGATGATGCAGTACTTCTTAGCCTGAAGATAAATGAAAAACCTTCAAATGAAACAAGATTACACTGCGATTTACTCATGGCTACTCATCATCACTGAGGTGCTCTGTTTGGCTCCCTTTCTTTCTTCTACTCTTTCCTCAATCTTTACTTCCTTGGTTTGTGTGCAACTGTTAAAAAATGATGTCACAGTCCACCAGCTCTTATACCAAATACCAAATGGGGGGATACTTGCCAACAATATTCACATTTTCCAGAGCAAATTTGAAAACACTGCTGATTTAATTACTGTATGAAATTGCACATGACTGTAATGTTCCATAAGACATTCTGAATTTGCTTTAAAATTTGTGTATTTGATTATACTAGTGTAAATATATATATTCTGATCACATAAACGACGCGAACTGCTCAAAATGACACTTGAATGATGGATGTTGTTTGTTTACTGCCAAGTTTCATTAGAGTAATAGCTTTATGAAACTGTACTGCAGATAAAAGGGTGTAACATGATTTTCCTTTTGAAAGGAAAAGGAAATAGATTTTATTTTAAAAGGAACATTTCAACACATAAATTCACCTCCTTGGTTTAATTGTGATGACTGCATTGAGTTTAGAGATAATAGGCGGTGTGTGCGTGTGTGTGTGTTTAGATCACCTCAGCCCCTAGTCAGTGTTTCTCAAGGCTTTTGTACTAGTAGAAAGGTGCCTTTGTGCTGATGGGACCAGCTTAGAGATTCTCCTCCAGTCCACTGAGAGGAAAAGAGTCAACGGATGTAGTGAAGGGTTTTATATTTTTAGCAAAGTCCTTTTTCTGTATAGGACATCTGAAAGACTTCAGTATACCAGGGTAGGTTGAAAGAGAGACAAAAATATATGTTATATATATATGTTAAATATATTAGGTGTCAAATTCATTGAGATATGTTACATGTCTGTGTTTTCTATGATAGAAATATATTTTCAGTGCAGCGCTTTTTGTATCACAGGTTTCTTACTTTGTCATTATTATACAAAATACTAATAGAATACACTGGAATATATTTCCAATATATTACATTTTGGATTGAACTTCTGAAAAGTTCATAACATACTACTTTAGAGGGTTAAGTGAAACAGAAGCAGAATTAGAACTAGACCAACATACTGGATCCCATTTTCTGTATGAGCTTCATCCTGTGACTTATCCGTATCTCTATACACACTTTGTTCCACCCAAGCCTGTCCAGACCAGGTGGGGCTGAGACTGATAAGCATTAAACTGCAGCAAACATGATTAAGCACAGTTTGGTTGTCTGCTGTCGAAGGAACCTAAAACCTCTTTACGCATTACTCACTGGCTGCACCCGCTGTGGTGCCACACGAGAAATGTTCAGGATCACATGCCTGCATGCAATGTCTATGAAATCAAGGCGGTCGCAGAAGGATGCATTTAGGCCTTGAAGGAATGGCTTACAAAAATACATTTTCCTATCATTTGCGGGAGTGGTTAACTGGTTAAGGCATGTTTGGTGCTTTGCTGCTCCATCAAAAGTTAAAGAAGCAGACTTGGCCAGTGTTTAGTGTGAACAATTCCTTTAGGTAGCATTTATAGGACATTCTATAGGGATTCCTACCCTTCTTCTAACTAGTGATCTCTTAATGTGCGGCTCAAATTTTGTTTGTTTCACCAACATCATTTCTAAGAAGGTTCATATGCAGAACAATGTAACATCATTGTTTTAAGTGATTCATTTGGTAAACCACTAGCTCACATTAGTGATATCAGGGGATCTGGCACAAATGCCTTAAAGTTAGGGCTATTTCTGGGATATTTCACATTACAACTTATTTTTTTGTGTTTTTAAGAGAGTACAATTAAATTATGATTACTTTTATCATTCAACTTACAATTTAGTTTAAATGCAGTGCAGTTAGCAATATATATCACATCCCACCTAATCTGTATTGCTGTCTGTGCCTTTCACAGTAAATTACATACTGTATGTATTCTGTTCACTATGCTTTTATTTGTATGTTTACCATGCATGTTCTGCATTGCACATTTATATAAACTCCAATAACAAGACAAAGTTCCAGTACATTTAAATGTATTTGGCCAGTGATTTTTGTGATTCTGAATATGAAAAGAAACTGACGTGGAAATCAGTAGTTTGCGTGGAATTCTAGTGAAACAATGTACAACCATCATCTCTGGAAAAGTAGGCTATAGTTCCCATCATAACTGCTGTAAAAGCAGTTTTCTCTGAAAGGCTCCCATGTAGCTTCTCTTAAATAAACTGAAATTCAGCTCCACAAGACCGTCCTTCTCTGGTGCTTAATACATTATGAGACAAGCCTTCGTTGCCATTGCTTTTTAAATTATTTTTACTAATGGTCTGCTGATCTGGATTTACAGACATGCAATAGCACAAGCAAGTACATGTACTTTTTCATGCTTTCAATTCATGGTATGCTAAAGGCTGTAATAATGTCATAATCTGCAGTTACACAGGTCAACAGGTCAAAAGATGAGTTCATGTGGGTTTTGTAGTGTTTTTCATGCTGATTTCAAATCTGTTTAGTTTTTCCCGCATGTACAGTTTTTGTGATTGAAGCTGGTTATATATTGCATGGTAATTTGTGTAATTAGCATATAATAATCATATGTTAAGCATTTTTGAAGAAACTGGTAGCTGACTGACCCTGATTGTTATATCTATGCCACAGTGTCTGTCTGACTTCACACTGAAAATATTGAAAGTTACTTGATCGGTGCCTGTGATTTAATAAATAACGTATTGCAAATCTAATATTTTTCAAAAAGTTTGATATAACTGAAAAAAACTGAAAGCAGATCTGAAATCAGCATGAAAAATTGGTTTAGAAATGTGTGTTGTGGTTTCTGATGATTACTCTTTTTGTTGTTGACCTGTGTTATCAGTGATGATTAGGGTGTTGATAATAGCTTGTAAGCACCATAGGCAATCAGTTCAGCAGTGACCCAAATAACATTCCTAATATTCATAGGAGTGGTCACAATCCTTATAAGATAATCCGCCAGTGCAGACTATGTGTCATTGATGCAATTAACTCTCTGTAGTCTGTTGAGCGTGTTTACAGGGAACAAATAAAAACTGCATTATATGGCAATACATTTTCCCCTGTGGCATTGCGTGTGTGAGCAAAAATCAATCTACCTGTCTTTTCTTGGTTGCTCCTACTTGCAGACATCGTTATAAAAACAGTCTTTCCTGCCCCCTTGTGGCACATATAAACAATTAAAATTCCACGAGAACAAACTGGTGAAAGATTCTAAGATTTTAAGGACAAAAAACAGATTTCTCTCACAAACTGACTTTTAAATGCAGATCCTTAAGACAACGTTTCAGAAACACCAACACAAAAATTTGTTATTTATTTAAGGTACAGAAAGGTGGAGCAGAAAGGTAAACAAGGAAGAAAACCAGCAGATGGTGCTGTGAACCTAAAGGCACTGTTTCATTGGTTCGTCTGGGATGACGAAGAGAGTCTGATGATTTTAACTCTTCTTACAGTCAGTTCCCATGGTCTTCAGCCACAGCTCTAAGGCATATTTGGTTCCAGTACTAACCCGTTCAATATCCTCACCCTGATCTGGGGCTCGGTTACAGAACACTAACACCGGCAGTATGGATTCCTTAAGCTCACCTTCTGAAGACACTTCTGTCACACTACAAAATCAAACAAGACATGATCATGATCAGTCACACACACACACACACACACACACACACACACACACACACACACACACACACACACACACACACACACA
>JBBPDC010000007.1:7602564-7616817 GCA_037974485.1 Hemigrammopetersius urotaenia | reverse complement strand
AGAGAGAGAGAGAGAGAGAGAGAGAGAGAGAGAGAGAGAGAGAGAGAAGAAAGAAGAGAAGGTTTAGCAGTTATCTCAAAGCTAGCTGTGAATGTGGACTTATCAGGCATGTGAAGGTGGAGAAATTTTATAAAACAAAGTTACACATACTTTACAGTTGTCACAGCAAATGCCATCAGAGGAACACTGGGCACCGGGAACAAGCTTACAGGTGCTGGCATTACAGCATGGATCATTACATTCCTGCAAATACACAAACAGCACACTCTTCTTTCGGGCTTCTTTCAATCATTCCAGTCATTTCCCCCTAACTCTAATGTAATATAAGGTAATGATCACAACAGCTTTAGTTTTGCACTGGAGCTAAAAGGTTACTATAGCTTACTATTGTTACTATAGCTTACAGAACTACAGCTGTGTAACAGTAGTGTATGCTGATTCACTGTTGCTTCTTACATCGAGCAGACCGCAGTCACACTCTTCACCCTTCTCCACGTACAGGTTGCCACAGCGTGGTCCTCCCAGCAGCTTCTCTGGCTGGGGCATGTTGAAGAGGCACATACCCCTCCCGTGCAGCAGGCTGAGAGAAAGATCTCGCTCGCTGCAGCTGCTGAACAGCTGACCTGGCATAAACCTGCATCAAAAAAAGGATACAATCCTTAAGTTTGCAATTATTTATAAAGCCAGTTTTGTCATGCTAGATCTTTTTATAGACTTTTGCAGTTATCTTTTCCGTAATGACCTCAAAACTAACAGGTGTTTGCAGCAGAGTGTGATAGCAGCAGTTCTTAAAAACAGCATTTATGTTCTTCATAAAGAAAAATCAGATTAGACCTAGAGTTCCAAACATGGGCATGACACTTTAGAGGAACACACACAAACACAAATATATATAGGCACCAATTGTTATATAGGCGACAACATAAATAAAAATATGCCTAAAAATAAACAAACTCTGACAGATATGGCTTCTTTTGTTTTATGTATTGTTTATATAGTGCTGCAGAACTTTTTGCACCATTTATTTTTTTGTGTGTTGTTTTTCTATGTACATGTCTGCACTGAGAGAGGTACTTTTAATCTCATTATACATGTGTATAGTGACAATAAAATACATTATTCTATTGCACCACAACAGAAGGGATCACTTATTGTGCAAATATAAATTCAAAACATGGCAGTACTGTGATGGTGCAAAGCAAGAGTAAACAACACAAGGCATCATGGTTCATTAAGCATATGTATTCAATAATATTCAGCAGATTAACAGAATCGATTAAAGTAATAACCATAAGGTGCAGCACTACAATCCACATATAGATGCACGTACCCTGTGGAGGGCTCCATGATGCAGCCCCCCAGGCGTGGTTCATTCTGGCACTGGCAGCGGCGGTCAGCAGTGTCGTGGCTCATTCCCAGATTATGGCCGAGCTCATGTGCTACTGTGGATGCCACACCCAGCACGCTCACCAGGTGGTCCTGGAAGACAGAGAAAGGCTGAGTAAAACAGATCCACTCCGAGTGCTGCCTTTTCAGATACAATCAGACTGATTTTTTGACAAAGCACCAAAGGATGGCCTAGTGGTTAGAGAATTGCCGATGTGATCAGAAGGCTGTGGGTTTGAATCTCAGGACTGCTAGTAGCCCCAATGAGGTACCCTTGAGCAAGGTATCCCACAAACTGCACCCTGAGCACCCCCTGTTAGTGGCAGCACATTGCTTCATTTGGTGAATGGGTTAAATACAGAGAAAGAATTACACACTGTAGTGTGGTGTGGTGTGTTTAAGAGGCCCCTTTACTATTCCTTGCTGTTTCTTGCTGTTACATTGTGTCTGTAACTGAGAGCGAGTGAAAGTCCCAATTACGAAAGGTAAACAAAGTATGAACTATGAGTAACTTTCACACAATCGGATTGGCTTAAAAGCATTCAATTCATGTTGTGATATCTGTACATGCCTGTTTTTTAAAGATGCCTGTATTATTCTGCTGAACAGCTCTCGCTACTTACAGTACTGTACAAAGGTCTATGCATATTGTTTAAAGCCATTTTTCCTCAGCATTTGATAGTGTGCGTTTGTGCTAGAAATGTTAATGGAAAGAAATTAGAAGCAAATAACAGTTTTTGTGAACTGGTGAGGAGAACACAGGTTCAGTTCTAGATTCCTCCTCGGTTCCTCCAGCTGTTGTTTGGATTTGTGAAAAATTTACTGACGTCAAGTCAGGTTACTGATGGAAACGGGTAATACTGGGCACCCACATGGAACACATTATACTGTATATGCAAAGTCACTATTCACCATTTAATGTTATTAATAATGATTATTTTACTTATATTTGGTATATTAATTAATATTCATGTGAAAAAAACCTGAATAGTGAATGACAACCTGATTGTGATGATCTATGGTTATGTGTGCAGTACTGTAATCTCACCACATTAACACCTCCAGATCTGTCCTTGGAGCACATTGAGGACTGAGATGCCATGCCCACAGTTGTGCCATCAAACGACTCACCCCTGTTAGAGAAATACACAAACATAATTTCACTAAAGAGGAAAAACGCTTACAAGCCTTGTCAGTGCTACAGTAACAATACAACAATCTCATCTAGACAAGCCTCTTATTACATCCTACGTATGCATAACTTCTCCTGCATCATATTTTATTGTTTATGAAATATAACTCCCTTCTAGCCTATGTTTCTCTGCATTACATCAGAACCTACATGACTAGCTGTGCGTTGTCATGGCGCAGTCGGGGCAGCAGCTCTCTGGTCCTCCACTCTAGGAAGCGGTTGAGTGTGTCAGTGGGACTTTTGTCCACTAAGATTTTATCCTGATCACTCCAGATCTCCAGCCCCAACAGAGCAACTCTCACGTTCAACGGCCGGTAGAACTGACACACAAAAAAAGATGAGACAGGAGAGGGCAGACCAGACATCAATCATGTTTGATCTGCTTCATCCAAATAATACAGCATTAACAGGGCTTTAATATATTTCTTATGCAGCTTCAGACTAAACTGAAGCTTTTCAGCGACTGAATTTAGTCACATTTAAAAACAACAGTACAGAAATATATTCTCTTCAAATTTCAGTGGAGAAGGCTGCTTAATGCTCTTATAATGCATGTTGCTGTTATGTGCTCAAACAAAAAGCTAAATACTATAAAATGAATTTACAAATCAAAATTCCAAACAGAACTCACCCAGTCCACCTGATTGGCCACATCCAGCATTCGATAAATAATAGTCTTGTTGTTCTTCTGATAATTTAGGTACTGTCACAAAGAAATATTGACAACAAAATAAAATATAGCATTCCTGTAGTTGTAATCCTCTGTAAAGCTATTAAAGTGGAAGGGTATACCAATTCATTACCAGCAGATGGCGATAGAGTAACTGAAATTCCATGACTTGATCAAAATTACTTTGCCCTACAATACTTTCAACATAGAATGAACAACTAAAGATAAAGACGCTGGGCAATATGACAACATTTAATTATTATTAAATGTTGTCATATTATGCTTTTTTGATCACATTGTGGATATGGTCAGTAACTGTCTGTTTCACTAGAGAGGGCATAATCTGTCATGTTTAATTGAATTTAACAGAGTTAGTCAAGTGCTGAATATTAATGATTTGTACATGTAGGGTTAGAAATATAGATTTTTATTTGCGGAACCACTGGTTCTTGTTTTGTCCTTTGTAGCATGTTGTATGTCAGAAAAAGAAAATATATATTGAGATATATTTTTGCCATTTTGCCTATATGCTTTTGTGCAGTAATCATCAAATTCATGACAAAATTTGTTATTTTAGGTCTGTTCTCCAACATATTCTAAAGCAATCAGAAAAAACAGACACTATGAACTTGAAAATATGAATATGATCAGAGACATTTATCTATACTGAGGCAACAACAATTGCTGAGACATGTAATTTGTTCCATTTTTATACATATTCCCCTATTTGGACCAGAATAACTGAACAAATTCACTAAATTAAATAGGCGACAGTTATCCACCCTGACGTTTGTGGCTCTCCTTATTTACATCAGCAATGTGTCATTAGATATAGTAAAATATGAGGCATCTAGATAGATCTGAAGAGTTAAGATGCTTCTGTACAGTTTAGAATTCATCCTGGTGCTGTCATATGTGTGGCACAGGTGGTTCAGTTTAGTTATTTCAAACATAGATCTGACATTTAAAACAAAGACCTGACGTTCTGTACTTTGTCCACATGGTCAGTGTTTCATTTCCAATCCTTTCCAAAGTTTTACCACAGAAACAAACAAATATTCAGATACGTATGGAGTATACTGTATATGACACAATACCATAACAATGGAAACACACACTCACCTCCTTGTGATCTGCCACCAACACCAGTTCAACATACTTCGTCTCTGAAAGAATATCTCTTTTACTCTGTAAAATACAACCACACGGCTTCAAATGAGTGCAGAACCCTGGTTTCTCTATAAACCATAATTATAGATAGCAAACACACACACACACACACACACACACACTAATTGCATCTCTCACCCTGTGTACGTATGGGATGACTTGAATGGGGGGTATAGAGGTGTGTGAAACCCCGCAGCCCCCTGTAGCAGACCTCAACTGGTGGGTCGGGTAGAGCAGATGCATTCCCTTCTCTTCTTCTGATATTCCACTTCCCTCCACTCCTCTACCATCCTCCTCTTCGTCTGGCTGCAGCTCAAAGCTTAAACTGGCATTGATGAAGATCACCCCCCTTCAGAGACCAGCAGGAGAGTCACTTTACTGATACTGACAATGTATTTCCCGCAGTAGGTCAGATTACATTACTGCATATACAAGAAAGCCAAAATAAATAACACACTGCTAAAGATGAGATGTTCTGAATGGACAAGCTTTTTAAAAGGAAACGGATCATGTTTCACATTCCAATAACAATCGTCATTGATAAATATGACACACTCAGGCTTTGGCCCTCCTAAAAAGACTTTAGACTGCTTGTGATTATTAGTAGTAATCAAGCTATTATTTTGACAGTAAATCAAGTAATACTTTATTTACACGTTGAACAATATATATGGCCTTAACAATCATGTACTTGCAAAGATTCCAGAAAAGCTCTCCTGAAAAAACGCTTTGCAGAAAAAGTGTACAGAAACGTGTGCATTCCCCTGCTGTATTACTGTGACTATACATTACCAGGGTATATGCAGGTATTATAATTTTAATGATGGAAATTTTCAGTCTGCTAAACAAGGCTGTACAATGACCCAAGGAAAACCTGTGTAGTATTTAAATTGGAAATTAACCAAATTCATTAAGAATGTAAACTACAATCGATACATTATTAACAGATTAATTTATTTTAACTGAATCATGGGAGCCCTAAAGCAAATAAGAAAAATATGGTTGTGTCATATTTTTTTTTTTTAATTGCTTTTCCATTTGACTTCTATAGTTTAGATAATTTGCTGCTTTTGATAATAATGTAATTTGACGCTAATGTATGACCCTAGTTGTCCTATGGCACCACAAATTGCATTGGCAAAGCCCTAACCACTAGGCCACTAGCTGCCCCATTAGCAGCTTTAAATCCTCATATATACACATGTATGGGAATAGGATGCGTGTATTGTAACTTAATTGATGTGCAAAACAGATAAATTGAACTAAAAGTTGTGTACTGTGGCTAAATACTGGGACAAATCTCTATAAACATGGCAAATAAACAGGACTCTGACAGGAAGTGAGAGGACATGATTAAACTTTTAAATGTTTCTTTTTTTCCCACAGTATGGGATTTCCCAAAAGGGAAAAACCCACAAGAAGACTGAGGTGACCTGTGGTCCTGAACTATAGGGGCCCTGCCTTGCTGAGCTCATCAAGCACATGGGTCTCAAGCATGAATGAGCCCAAGTGGTAATTACACCTCTGCTTATAGCCCTGCACAAGATACACTTCACCAGTTCCCAATGCACAGTCACTGACTCAGCTCAACCCCATACTAATGCTGAGCTTTTTTGGAACAAGAGATTATGGCAGTTGGGATCAGCATTCCCTTTTTAATCCAGATAAAATTTCGTAACTCTTATTCCCACTTTTGTTCTTTCACGTTCGCCCAATCCTCCAATTCACGGCATTTATTTCTGAAATTGTTTACTTCCAACAGTCTCTGGCCTTTGCTCAAATAGCGCTGCTTCTTAAGCACAAGCACTCCACGTTCCTATTGCGTAATGAAGCATATCACACGTTACAACAAGGAGGATTTTCTTCTAAAATGTGTTGTTTCAACACAACCATAAACAACACCCATGTTTACATGGTTTAAAAAAGATTCCCACACATAAATGACCCCAGCAGGGCAACAAGCAGAAGCAAAGAGAGAATTATGAGACATGGTGGAGGAGGCACCAGAAAATAATGGTGCTTAATATACTGGCAACTGATATATTATTCTATTTCAACTACGTGCAAGCTCTGATGCACATGTAGTCACTGGTCCTGAGGATTTCATGTCTTTTTTTCAGCTCCACACATGAAAGATCAATCAAAGGTTTCCAGTCAAGGCAAGACCACCATTGTTATACTAAGAATACCATTTTCCACTAAACGGTGTGACAGAACCTTTACAAATCCTTGATCAAACAATTTCTTATTCTTCCCACTGTCAGGTAACTCATACTGTAACTGAATACTAAACATTTCTGCTGAATGTGCTAACCACACTGCAGTGGTACCAAGTGTACCAAACCAGAATGTAGCTGCAAATTGTACAGACGCATTTCTGCACTATTGATTGCAAATGTCACAAAATCATCATGTACTAGTGACTGCTACTATACACAATATGGCCAACTCCTTTACAGAGTTAAGGGGTTAAACCACATGCATTGCAACAGATGCACAAATCAACATTGATTCAAAGTTGTCCTGAAGAGCTCAGGGACTTTGCCATAAGGTGTCACATACTTTGCCATAAGCCCTGGCCAAATGCAAGTGCTCCTATTGCGAAATGGGAGCATGCAGGAACAAAACAATACAATCACAGGGCTGTAGACCACCCAAACTCTCAAAGCGGCACAACTGAGGGCTGAGGACTGTTGTCTGTATCCTTTTATGCATCACTCACTACAGAATTCCAAACTGCCTCAGAAAGAAACATCAGCACAAAAGTATCTTTATGCAATTGATTTAAATGTCAAATTTGCTGCACACAACTCTAAGATCACAAATGTGTCCTCTGGAGTGCTGAATCATGCTTCTGAGGGTGAAAGTCTGATGGATGAATATGGGCTTAGTGGATGCCAGGAATAGGCTTCCTTGATGGCGAATGGATAATGGGCATGGACTATTCTGCTGAAATTATGCTTAGCTCCTTAATTCCAGTGAATGGCAATGTTAATTCAATAGCCAGCAAAGTAAATTTACACAGTTAAATGCTTCCAACTCTGAGGTAGCAGTTTGTGGAAGGTCCTTTCCTGTTCCAGCATGACTGTACCAATGTTCACAAAACAAGGTCCACAAAGGTGAGTTTAAGGAATTCCAGTGGTCTAAACAGAACTCTGCACAGAACTCCAACCAAACAACTCTGGGATAAACTGTAATAACAGTTGTGAGTCAGACCTTTGTGTCCAACATCAGTGCCTGACCCTGGAGGGCAGCTGGTGGCCTAGTGGTTAGGGAGTTGCCTCTGCGATCAGAAGGTCATGGGTTTAAATCCCAGGACTGCCAGTGTCATCACTGAATGGGGTGAATGGCTTTAATGCAGAAAGAATTTCACACTCCGTGCTGTGTTGCACTGCACCGCATTCATGCGTGACAAATGGAATTTGCAATCAGGTCATATAATTCCTACGTTCATATGCCTGATTCACCTATGTAATGGCTATGTAACATTATGTGTTTACTTGTCTTACTGTACTTCAAAGTAAACTACTTCTTATTGGCATCAATATCACTCACAAAACTGTGTCAATTATCAGTTATCATTTTTGCCTACTACAATTTCATGATAGTGCATCCTTATTAGTAAGCGGTACTGGGTCTTACCGTAGGCCAGCACAGGTGCTAACAGCCACACGGGACTCAGGGAACCCCCTCACAGAGCCATGATAATAGCAGTGTACCTAAGAACAGAGAATGGGTTTAAATACCATTACAGTCTTGTCTCTATAAAAGTTAACAGAACCACACAAGCATGTCTATTTATGAATATTTAAGAATTCAGCAAATCTATGATTTAGGAATGCCGCGTACTAACTGGTGTGCACTTAATGATGTTACGTGATGAGCATAAGCTTTCATTACTTTTTAGCTACATTAGTGGCATGCCTTGGGTTTTGGCTGCAGTAGTTGAATTGTACAATTCTGTGTAGATTTCTTGCTAAACAGTTATTTTAATTCTCCAGGGGGAACTGATAGGATAGTGGGCACCACTGCTAATGAAAATGGTTTACACAGTGAAAACTATGTATTAAGAAAATATACAGTCAGACACATTTATAAACATACCACTGGGCTCTCCTCCATGGACACCCCAGTTCCATTTGGCAAATAGAAGAAGACATTAGGTGGCTTAGGCAAGAGATCTCTGCAGAACAGAGTAAACAGAGTGGAAAAGCAAAAGGTTAGACAAAGATACATAAGATGACATTGTGGAGCACTGTGTGTGTGTGTGTGTACTTACTGGTTTTTCTCCAGCTCCAGTAGAAAGAGGCTGGCTCCCACTTGCAGACCACACAGCAGCATGTCTGGGTGACCATTCTGCAGAGAAAGAGCAAATTATAACTGGAAAGTATTAAATGATTTATGATATAATCGATAAGCTCTACTAATGTAAAATTATGCTTATAACAGATTCCTCTAGCAACTTGTAAAATAGCTGATATGGACACATATTACCGGATCCAATAACTGAATTCTGTATGAAAAAGTAAAGTTATTGTGGCCTTTGAGTCTTAATAAAGAACTGAATAATCACACATATGCAGCATTTTACTTCATATACTTGAAATTTGTAACTGTTATAATGTTATAATGTGCCCCTTTACTATCCTGTTCACCTGTGTCTTGTTCTTTTCTTCTCCCCTGCTCAGGTGTTCCCATTATCTGGTGTAGGGGTCAGAAACCTTTAACACTCAAAGAGCCATTTCGACCCGGTTTCCACAAAAGAGAAAACACTGGGAGCCGCAAACCCTTTTTGACATCTAAAATTGAGATAACACTGCATATATTGTTTTTTACTTTTATGCTAGGTATAAAAACTAGGCTAGTGTGTTGCTTGTGAAATTTTATTTATCAAAGAAAACATTTTGAACATCTAAACATTATATTTTAATATTACAAGATCACAATAATCTTCAAATTTTGCCTACAATAAAAAAAAATGAAGAAAAATAAAATACACTTAATACCTAGAATGGCTGACAGCGTCAACTGACGTGATTTAATCAGAATCAGAATCATGCGGCTCCAGAGCCGCGGGTTGCCGACCCCTGATACATATACATATACCCCTGTGTTTCAGGACTGTCTGTGAGTTTTATCTGTAGTTGTGCTTTGTATATGTCTTTGTATTCACTGCTTTTGTTTCTGTTGCACCCTGGACCCTCTGTTAGTGTTGGTGTTTTGTTTTAAAGTAACTCTTAGAATTTTGCAACGACAACATCTGACGTCCAAACACGATAACTATGTATATACATACATACATTAGTGAGACCCTGATGGAGAGGTTTCAATATATTATAGCAATGTTCACTAGTGATTTGAGTGCTTATAATAAATCATCAGACTGTTAAACGTGGCTTCATAGTGGCTTATGGATACCCTTTTTTAATTAAAATGGAACACCAGACCTTTCACTGGAATTACTCGGTGAAAACCCACGTCACGATTTGTGTAAATCACTCTTGTAGATTCTCTTTCCTATATGAGTCAACATTGATTCATGATTGCCATCTGTATGGGAGCTTTGTGGGTCAGTTAACACAGATGATAATTTGCTGCTTTTAAGTTATGTTTGGCATTTTTAATGGCTATCCGGTTTTGAAATAACTACTTAATCAGAGTCCTATTTTCTAAAGCACTGTAACGAGTGGCATAAAAGCAGCGATGTGCCAACTACACTAGACAGAGATGACGAGAGAGGTGCTCTTTAAATTCATCACGAACATCAATGTAATAAAGAAATGTGACCGAATCATACAGAAACGACCTTTCACGTCAGCGTCTCATATGATTCCCATTCCTTCATAAACATCAAATCAAACCTTTCTAGGTCCAACTTGCTCAAATTCAAGGACCCAATGGAATAGTTTCAGACACAGGTCGTGGATAATTACTGTTACAACACAGTTCACTTAAAAATATTGTCCTTGTTTACTTGCAGTTCCCATCACTCATGCACACACGACAGTCACACTGTCTCAAGGCAAAATTACTTCTATTTCTATTTTTATTATTACATAAATTCAATGACCCATATCCACCATCCATCCATTATCTGAGCCGCTTATCCTAACCACGGTTGAAGGGGGGTACTGGAGTCTATTCCAGCAGGCATAGGGCGAGAGGCAGAGAAACACCGGATATACAAACACATTCATGTCCACAGTGACACCGAGGGGCAATTTAGCCTCTCCAGTTCACCTGACATGGCCTGTTGTGAATTGAACTCAGGACCCAGTACTGTGATACCCACTGTGCCAGCATGCCACCCACCCGTGTCCATATACAGTACTGTGCAAAAGTCTTAGACACCTGTGCAAATTGTTTGAAGTCATGTATATCAGCAATGAGCTTCTTTCTGCCTTCAAAAACAGCTAAATAGTAAATGCAAACAAACAAGCAAGCAGTAAAAAGCATCAAGGTTTCTTTTTTCTAAAAAGTAGTGGATATTCTGTGAGCTGGTTAGAAGAACACAAGTTTGGATCCAGGTTTCTGCTCAGTGCCTCCAGTCATCGGGTGAAATTCCAATAAAATTCCATAATCAACTGCAGTAAAAAGAGCCAAACCAGGAATTTGATGGAGTTGCAAGTAAAACTGGGCTTCCATGAGGAAAGAGGTCTGGAAATGGTTAAGCGAACACTTTGCCACACAGAAAACCACCATTTACTGCATTAATGTTGTTTGTATTTATTGTAATGTAAGTTAACACTACTGCCCAGTAGTAATCAGCTTTTAGGTGTAATTTTTTTCCGGCGCCTAAGACTTTTGCACAGTACTGTATGTCTATTTTCCCCAACATTCTGAAGAACCCATGGTGACCGTGTTCATAAGTAGTATATTACGCTAGACTACTTTTTGTGTGAGACACAATACAGGTCAACCAATCAGAACATAGATCATTTACATATATAGAGTAAAATTAATTAGGCATTCATGCTGCTTTTGGTACATTAATCCACAAAAAAAGAAATTTAGGAACTGGGATATTAATGGGCCTGTCAGTTTCTGCTGCCTCTGTATGGATTTGAAGTCATATATGAAAGAACTGTGCACTGGAGCTGCAGACAATGCGATCTGTAAATATCTCTCCTCTCGTTCTCGGCATACACACCACACAATCAACATTAGCAGGAAGGATCTGCTGAGCAGGCTGCTGACAGAGAGGAGAGCATGCAGCAGTGAGGGAGACAGTGCTGAGCTATAAACAGACCACTCTCTCAACACACTCATATAACGCTCGCTCCATTCTCTCACCTCTCCACTCTCTGTAACTCACAGCAAGATCATTTCCTTACTGATCAGCCTCCACTGTACTGCTTTCTGCACACACACACGCACACGCACACGTACACACATATAGCAGAGAGAGCACCAGAAATAAACACAGACAGAGGCATGATCACCAAGACACACACTCAGACAAAAACACATAGAAGTTCACAGAGAAAAACAGGCACACAAATACACATTTAACAGATACACACACTGAGATACACACAAACGCACATGGGCATGCACACACACTGGCAGAAACATGTCTAGACAAATACCAATACAATGATACACTTGTACACACTGACATACACTCATGTTCCCTCACTCAACTGGCACAGAAGTGAAGTGTTGAAGAAGTGAAAGCTCAGTAAGTTTCCTGCAGCGCTGCCTCAGTTTCCTGCCTTTCTCCTCTTTCTCTCTTCCCATGGGAGCAAAGGCTTCCAGCGCGGAGCTCTCTCACCACAGCTCTCTCACCATCGCTATCTCAAAGGAAAACCTCCATTATCACATATCACAGCCTGACCGGCACCAGGGGACCACTCACTGCCCATCTGAGAGCTACTAAATACTCTGTACCGTACAAACTCAGCCTGAGGGACACCCTTTACAGATCTGCTTTTAGGAGCGGCATGATGGAAATGCTGTTGTGGGAAAAACAACACAGAGACCATAATCTATCATTCAAACCAGCATTTCAGAATATCCAGAAAGTCCACCACGATGATGACTTGTTATTTAACTCCACTGAACTGTTATTTAGTACTCTATTTTTTCTTGTTAATATTGCTATATTAACATTTAAGCGGATTTACACATTTACAAAGCTAAAAAGAGGGACAGATAGAGAAAACTGGAAAGAGAGATAAAGAGACATAAATAGGAAAGAAAAATAGTGAGACAGTGATGGAGGGAAACAGAAAGAACAGACAGAAAAATAAGAGAGAAACAAAAAGACAGAGAGAGAGGCAAGAGAGAGAGCGGAGAGTTAGAAACAGACCAAAAACTAGAGAGACAGAGAAAGACAGAGGACGTATAGAGAGAGGGAGAGAAAGAAAGAGAGAGAAAAGAGAGGGAGAGAGGTATATATTGAATATTGAGGTATGATCTGGCATCGCTCTGAAGTGAAAACGGCAGGACAGTCAGTGCTGTTCTATCACAAGCTGTCCAGAGAATTAATGTCGCAGATTCACAACCACAATCAAGACAAGCAGCTAACACCTCCTACACCGCATCGACTTCTCCTTCTGTTCTCCTCACTTTCTCTGCTCTAAAGGTACATATTGAATGTATGAGCAAATAATGAAAAGCCACAAGTAAGACTTATGGTGATGATTATCATTAATGTGAGAAATTACATCACAATATGTCTTAATATACACTGATTAGCCATTAAAACCATCTTCTTACAATGGCACCTGTTAAGTGGATCTACTAGGCAGCAAGTGAACAGTCAGTTCTTGAAGTTGATGTGTTGGAAGCAAAAAAAATTTACAAGCTTAAAGATCAGAACAATTGTAATGTATGGACAACTGGATCAGAGCAGGTCTTGTAAGGTGTTATGGTTAGGGTTAGGTATGGAGTACTCAGTAATTACAAAAAGCGATCCAAGGATGGACAAGCGATGAACCGGCTCACTAATATCAGTTAAACATACAGAATTTTTTATGTTTCTTCCACACTGAAATACAGGGAGGAGTGATAATGACTCAGAAAAAGTTAGTTAATTTCCCATGAGGGTTATAATCCCAGAGATCCCACAGGGAGTTAAAAGACAGCCATCCACAGTAATTACACTGATTCATCATCAGTTTGAGCTGATGTCAGTGTGTAAAGGTGTGGGTGATGAGCATCATTCATTATTCTTCAACCACCGTCATCACTTGAAGCAGTGTTGTGACTCCTCATACTGCTCTCCTCACTGCTATCAACCTGGAATTACACAGGTCTGAAGTTTAGGCCCACCCTTAAATAAACGATTCAATATGTATTACAAGAAAACATTAGAAACATTTAAATGTAATTGGCTGGTTCTCAAGATTATACAGCCTGTAGAAACAATCTACACCTCTGGAAACAAATAAGAGACCACCGCAAAAATGTTCCATTTCTTAGGTTTTTTCTTCTATAGGTGCAAATATTGAACTGAACAGCTTTGCCTTCGTTTTTAAGAACTGCTGACAATATTTATCCTAATTTGCAAATAAAAATATGGTTCTTTAAAGCATAATTTTAAAGGAACCGACAAAACATCAGAATAAGAGAAATTATGCAGCATTTACAAAACTTGAATAATTCAAAGAAAAGAAATCTCTCGTTCTCTCTTAAACAAAATGACTATCATTACCTTTAACGAACTTCTAGTAGTGTTTTACCATCCAACTGGTCACATTGTGAGAGGAGAGTGTTGATTACAGCAGTGTTTTTTTTTTTTACACTTTTGCTCATTAAATAAGATGTGATTCAGGTGATCACTAATCAGTACTAAAGCAGAACGAGATGCTTGTGTAGGAGTTTAACAGAC
>JBBPDC010000007.1:7580919-7602464 GCA_037974485.1 Hemigrammopetersius urotaenia | reverse complement strand
TATCTATCTATCTATCTATCTATCTATCTATCTATCTATCTATCTATCTATCTCTCTCTCTCTCTCTCTCTCTCTCTATCTATACATACATACAAAGATATATGTATATATATATAGGTAGATACATATAGATAGATAGATATATAAACACACATAAACAGGTATGTGTGTGTGTGTGTGTGTGTGTGTGTGTGTGTGTGTATAACATATATATACATACATGAACAATATATATTATGTATATATTACATTATCAAAAGTATTGACCATTCCACCAGGGACTTTATGAATGTACCTCCTATGTTCATCAACCCAAATCTATCATTTCTACACCACACTGCACTAGGTTAAACACTCAGAAAGTTAACTGTAAACAGCTTCTGTTATTCTTTTTCTTTAACATTTATATTATTAGTTTGTCCACAATATATTCTTATTCTATTTCTAGCACAACAAACCCATAGTAAGATACCGACAGCAGTCTCTTACTCTTTGACTCTACAGAAAGGAACACCTCTATGACATTTGTTAAGACTTAACACAGATGTGTATGACTGATTAAGAATCATCAGCTCAGTAAAAATGACAGGCGTGTTTATTCATGGAGATGTTCATGGAGGCCTAATTGCCTAAAGGTTCAAATAGTTTGTTTTGCTTGCTGAGTATGAAATTAGCCATAATAAACATCTGTATCAGAGTCGCTGTCCTGAGGCTCACTCTGAAAGTGGATGGAGCAGATGTAGCAGCCGCCTAAGTCCCTCCAGCACTGCAGACAGTAGAGTGCAGAGCAGAGTGGAGTCGAACACGGCACGGCCTGGCTCTGCCTCACACGCTCCTCACACACCCAGCACCAACCCAGAGTATAGCCCAGCCGCTTCAGGGGAGCCACTAGAACAGATAATACCTGAAAGAAAGAAAGAAAGGAGGGTCAATGCAGATCGAGTGAAAATGTAATTTGATATGTTGATGTGTATTTGATCAAGTAATTGTTGAATTCTATTTGTATATCATAGCAAAAGTATAATTATAATTACAATCATATTGTTGCCTTTAAATAGTGTGGCAAAACAGTAACTCTAAAATAAGCATCTAGAGGAAAAATCTAAATCAGATCAGTGTAAAAGGTTCACAAACCGTGTTTGGTGGCAGTCGTCGCCTCCTCAGTCGTTTGCACTGACTGCTGACGTATAAAATGCGTCTCTGGATCTGCAGGTTGTAGAGGAAAAGAATCCGTCTCTTCTCTCTCTGTCCAGAACAAAAACACCATGCAGAGATACATGGAAGATAATGCGTACAGTAATATGCAAAAGAATAGTGGGGAATTAAGGTACTATACAATAATAGCTTAAAGATCTTTAGCATTTTCAAGGTTATGTACACATTTGCTAACAGCCTTCAACTCACAGCCCAAAGCAGTTAATGTCCTAATCTTTAATGTATTCATTTTGAAGTACACATGAAAAATGTGTTAATTACTTTTCTCATTAAAATGCAACACTTAATAGATCACTGGATGCATTTCAAATTGCAGTTTCTTTGTTGCCATATGGCAACAATTATAACATTTAAAATCACACAGACTTTATGTTAACCTGGCTTCATTTGCAATTGATTTTCTTAAATAGTTGTGTATAAATTCTAATGTAATCACACTTTAAGAGCTTTGGAAGAAAGGCCTCACTAGGAGATGTGTGTGTGAGAGAAAAGATGTACAGACTGCACGAGGAAGGTGTATGACCACAAAAAGTATACCCTATTACAGATGAAGCCTTCAGTTTCCCAAGAGAATGAAAAATGAGTTTTGTATTGCAGTCAAATAAATTCATATAAAAACAAAAAGTATTTAAAAAATGTCCTATGGCAAAACCATGAAGTAAAATGATAACCTTTGGACGGGTTAATTGGCCTCTGGAGCTTTCTGGGACAACTGGAAATCTACAGCTAAACAAGAACACAGTCTAATTGTTTTCGTCTCGCTATGAAGTGTTTGTTGGACAACATGGATTAATGCTTAGGGCAGCGATACATTCCGTATGCATGAGAGTGCAGCGTGTTACAGTGTTCAAGCCTGAAGGAGCCCCTAATCCTTGCGGCCGCACGGGCCCTCAGAATACGGTGTGTAATGCTATTACAGTAAACCCCACTGGCTTATTACTACCACACACAGGACGTTTCTCCTCACTCACACTTCGTTTTCTGTTAAGCCCACTGAACTCAGTGAAACCAACTTCCAGGTTTCAAAGAGCTGTGAATAATGCGAACTGCCAAGTCCTGTTCTCATTATGTAAGTTTTGCATCACTCTCTGTAAGTATGCTCACACATCCAGCACACTGCAACACGGCCCCTTTTCTAAGGCCTTGTGGTTTAATTGGGAGGAATTAAGATTATTCATCCAAAACCAATGTGAGCCGTTGTTTTGTTGTTTGGAAGCTAAAATGTTATCAATAACAACATTGAGATAAATTCTGCAGGCCTGAACATTTACCCAAAGCTTGCAACACTGAACAACTTCTGACCTTTTATATCACTGACATCCATCTGTGAGAAATGAATGGAACCCTACAGTTTATTTGCAGTTTCAGAAATGACAGAAAGTAAAATCCTTTCGTGAAATTTGCCTGCTGTTTGTTTTGATTTTGCTGGATACGGGGGACATTAACCGTTTGTTTAAACCTTCCTGTGGCAAAAGCACAACAGCAAAACAACAGGCTGCACAATAATAAATATTCTCCTGCTGGAAATCCTGATTTAAACATGCACTAACTGGAAGAAAGGCCAGCAGCTGCAAACACACAGATTTTACAAAAAAAAAAAAAGAAAACAATAAAATTACATTGGTCTTTTTTCAGGGTTAGATATAAGCTGCTTGCTGTTAATTATTTGCTGTTTCATGTTTTTGAGTGCGCTAGTTGCAATAACAGATCTTTCAGATTACTCCAGTGCTGGAAGCGCCTTGCACTGCACATTTCTTCTTTCCTTGCTATAAAACAGCCGATTCAGCTAAATTCAAAGACCTTATGAACTAAATTATGCATGTTTATGCTGAGAAAAACATTCAGATATGAGCTGCATTGGGACCATAGCTCAAGCCAGGAGCGGTAGTGTTAAAGGGTAAATTTGGTCATTTTTTAATTAAACAAAACAGCTTTCAGAATGTAATACAACGAATCCAGTTTAAACAGATACAGAAGTCAGTCTTTACTATGCTACTTGGACACACGGCAGGACGTTTTTTCAAGGAAATGTCGAGGTCTACAACACTAGCCAAGGAACACATTCACATGCACTAACTGAATTTGGACTGATCAGCAAAAATTCATTTTCTGTTAGATCTAGAGTGATGAAATATTGACTGGTTTAATTTACATTTATGGCATTTATCAGACGCTTTTATCCAAAGCGACTTCCATTCCATAACTACGTCTCCCTGGAGCAACTTGGGGTTAAGGGTCTTGCTCAGGGACCCAGTGGTGGTGTGCTGAAGGTAGGATTCGAACCCATGATTGATTTGAAACATTTCATCATTTTTATGCTCATGCAATTTCAGGGAATGCGATGACCAACGGCTGTAAATGTAAAATGTAAATGTGAATATAAAATTTCAGATATGTTCATTAATGGGTTCAATCTAAAGATGCTGGTGAGTATTGTGTGTGAGAAGAGAGGTGGTCATGTGGTAGTGTGTTAAGGGATTACTGGCTGGCATTAGCTATGAGCATGTTCTGTGTGTAATTCAATACAAGATTAAGAACTATGGATCTCATGTTACATCTGTTTGGTTATGTAATACTAAACGTGATCAGTGCTTAGCATGAAGAGATTGCACATGCAGCACTGTGAGTCATCCAAGCTGCTCTACTGAGGTGATGGATAAGAAGTTCCTAATGAATGGCCAGCAAGCTAAACATCCCCTTTATTATCTGTAGAGGTGTGTTGTGCTACCTTGGGGAAGTAGAAAGCAGTGATAACCCTCCGCAGACGGTTAGTGTAAACCTGCAGGCAGCACATGAGGCCCATCAGGAACAGAGGGAGGATACTCCATAGGTAGTCGGCCTGGCCCAGAGCACGGGGCTGTGGGAGACACTCTGTATGACACAAATGTGCAGGATCATCACTATACAATCTTTGGATGTGGAGTATATTTATATATATTTATTTATGTGTGTGTGTGTGTGTGTGTGTGTGTGTGTGTGTATGACACCATGAAGCATCTTCACTATGGAGTATCACTCCATAATGCTTGACTAATACAATCTATTTATATACTGTCTTTTATGTATATATATTAAGACTCATTATTGTTGTTGACCTATTCACACACACATACATATGTATAGATACACTCAAGAATGAGGAGACCCAGAAAAAACAATTGAACAAACCATCTGAACACATTTCCGATGTTAGGATTTTGGGAATAAAACCTTACCTGCTTCTTTTTGTTTGTCACAAAAAACTTTGCTATAATGAACACTACTATAATGAACCAATATGGTAGAAAAAGGTCATCAGAATGAGAACTACCGTTTGGGAGGCCAGTCATGGCCTTGTCCTGCTTAAAAATAGCCTTCTCAATAGCCATTGTGCGCTGCCATGTGCTGCTGGGCCTACCAGCACCAGACCTGGTTGGACTAAGTCCAGACTGAGCTCTCTACAGGTTTAACTGCTCCATCCAGCAGCCTTGATCAGCTTAAGCATACAGCCAGACCAAACACGTCAACACAGAGACAACTTCAGTGGCAAGAACATATTCATCTCATCTACCTAAGCTTATAACAGCTGCCTTTAAAGATCTTCATCCCATGTTTGAGTGACAGATATACTCACATAACCTGAGAATGAATACTGAACAACTCACTGTTTCTGAGAATCACCTGTTTTTCATATTTAATCAAATATCATATTAGTGAGGCTTGTCAAATGCGAGGCTGTACACTCTTTGAGTGATGATGCAGAACCATTTCACTTCCCTAATGAACCATATTTATAAAACAACATGTACGAATGTGAAGAGTGTGAAAAAAGGTATAAAGACCTTCACATAATAATTACCGATTTAAATGTCAGAAAAAAGTCACATGATGTGGAGATTCTTTAAACTTCATAAAGGTTCACACTCACATATGTTACAAAACATCAATTGAAAGGTCCTTTAGGGAACCAGTGGCACTCAAGTGTAGGCCATGTCGTGAATGAACTCTAAACAGATTACATTCCACTTCTGACCTCTAACAGCCCAAGCCAAACAGTTCGTTAACTAAATCCAGCTCAGCAGAGGTCATTTTCAGAGTGCCGTGTGCCAAAGCTTCAACTATAAAAGTGGAGAGACCTTGAATGTTCTTAGAATCTATGATTAGCAGGATGGATTCTGTCGGCCTGTGTGTCTAGCTTGTAGACAAGAATCAGCAGGTAGGTCACCCACCCTGGTTGCTGGAGTGCATATCCAGTTTGGAAGAGGTGTTGAAAGCCCCAATAGTTTTCCGCAGGAGTTTAGCTAACATGGAGTCTCCTTCAATATCAATGTCTATGTCGTGACTACCTGTAAAAACAAAAAAAAATGTTTTGCTTTTTTTTCCCAGAGAAGTTCACACTGACATGTTGCAATCATATCAATATTTCTTGTAAAATCTTGTCTTTATTGTTTTTACACCCATTTAAAAAAAACTGCTGGCTTTTACACTGCATTATAATGATTAATGGACCAATAAAAAGTTATTACTGAAATTGTTTTGTTTACAATTTCATACATAAAGTAAAATAAAACAAATATTTTTAAATAAAAAAATAAAACAAAAAGGACATGCTCACTTGTAAGGGAATACTCTGTAAATGTGTGTCTACGAATGATGTCGAAAATGTGGTAAAGAACAGCATCAGTGGCCAGAAGAACACACACAAACAGAGCCAGAGAAACAACCTGCACCAGGCCTGCTATCTATTTAACAGAGATTGCATTAAAAGGCACAGCTCATCTTCAAATGCCTTTATGGTGGAGTAACAGCACAATGTTATACATCTAAATGAAGAAAACGCTTTCAATGATTTAATATGAAACTCAACACTGCACCACAAGCTGGAGCTCGCTGGGATGGATCTTCAAGTTCCAAGGCTCTATGAAACTCTTCTTTTCTGCTTTCTTCAAAGGCAGCAGATACCTCTTACCCTGAAATATTCATTTATAGTCCGCTTGGAGAACAAGACAAAGAGTATCTGTGTTTGAGCAAAACAGTTCTAGTCTTACCGCTCTCTTTCTCCGTTCATCAATCTGTCTGAAGTAGGTTGTAACGTAGACATTGTCAAAGCGAATATCTCGGGTGTACTGTCGTGCATATCCAAAAGCCCTTTGTAAATTTTAAAAACAAAAAAACATGTTTATGGGCTGCACCAGAAACTAGTACATGGACTTGTCATGAACTTCTACTGAGCTTTATGAGTAGAATGCAGTAGCCAGGTGGTATATTCGTGAGAACACATGTGCTTACGAGGTGAAAACAGTGATGAATGTGAAGGAGAGGAGGATCTGCACAGTTTTTGCTATCTGCTCAACAACATCACTCTTCTCTCGAAATGACCTGACCAGCTCCTTCCGAAATTCTTCCTGGAGAGCTGTCACTCCATGCACAGACTGCTGATCCAGTTTCTGTAGAAGGCACAGGACTAGACTAACGCACTTGTAGTCTGATAGACCAGTACAGGTGGATGCACAGTTTATCACCATGAATTTAAGCCTCTGATCAACAGCAACAGCAACTAGTGCACTGCACTTTACTGTACATACTCTATTCTCTTCCATTTGCACACTTCAGATGTTTATTTAAATATATATTTTTTAGTTAGTACTAGCCTTTAATTTTTATTTAACTTATTGTAGCTATGTTGCACAGTCTCACAAACCTTTAAGAGACACATCTCACTACATGTTGTACTTGTCTTTGTATGTGATAAATCATTAATCGTGAAACTGGTCCAATAAATATGTTAAAGGTACAAGCAAGGGAGTAATAAAATGTCTCTGAGTGTGTTGAGTGTGTTGAGGTGAGCTGTCAGTTCTGGTACATGAAGCAGGAAAATGTACTGGCACTTAAGTCTGGGGGCATTTTAACAATGTTCACCTATCAAAATATGGGGCACCCTATAATCAAGCAAAGAGATAAACAAAGTACACTGAGTACCAGTAGATATAAATTTAACCTCATCAGCTAAGAAACTGATATGGATGGATTTCTCAACCAGGCAACATGCGACCAAAAAAACTGAAGACCGGCATCTAAAAGAGAGGAATCTGCTTGCATGGTTTATACAATCTCCTGACTTGAAACCCACTGAAAAAGTATGAAGGTGTGTCCAGCAAGCTATTGTGACTGCTGATGTCTCGTAGCTGCACTTGTTTTGCAACAAAGCAGTAAATACATAGTAATAAATAGATATTAACAGATACTAATATTTAAGTATAAAGTCAAAGGGAAAATAAAGTCATCATAAGTGTAAATGTGAAGAGAACATATGCACTGGAAATACATTCATTAACAAAAACATGTGCCTAGATACCTGTTTCGCCTCTGTGTATACAGTACCTTAAACACAATGTTGGTGGTGAACTTCTCCGCGAGTTTATTGATGGAGAGATTAAGCTTATCAAATGTCTGGCCAAAGTTTCCCTCCACTGGGATTTCCTCCTTGCACCAAGGAGTCATCACTGTGACAAATATAACACTTAATTAGCACAAACGAGTACTATCTTGTAAAACCCAATCAATGTGATAATTTGAATGGTTTGGGGAAACTGACTGCCTTGTTGAGTTTTTATCACTAAATCAGGTCAAAGCAACTCATTAAAGCAATGCATAAAAATACATGTTGCCACCAAATTCTTAAGACAGACATTCAATAGACAGAGTAACTGATGTAACCACTTACATCTCATGATGTTACAAAGGAATGTAAACTTCATAGGCACACAGAGGAAGTGGTTGATTACAGGGGATTTGACTGTGTCCATGCACTCCTGCCACTTAGCGCTGAACCACTCCTGACAGCGATCAATGCCCTGTTTCACTATGTCTGTAAGCAACATTATACTTGTTACAATAAGGCACAGTGAACATGCGTCTAAAGGATAACATTGAGGAGCCAGTTTAATGGACACAACCACATAATGAGTACCACAGAATACAAAACTTAGCACAGTTCATAAAGGATCCTACATGCTTACAGGCTTGGATGTGATGATCTCATAAATACTTCACTGAAATTAACATTTTACATTAAGTAGAGGTTCCTTGAACTTTATAAAAGTTCATTACGCCCATACATGTGATTTACAAAAGTGGTGTGAAAAAAGTGTGAAAAACATCAAACTTGTTGAACTAATATGTAATACAACGAACCGACGTAACAATAATGCTGAGTGTGACACCTACAGTCACATCGCATCATGGTCTTTGCAGCAAACTGCTCCTGTGTGCTGTTGCCTGCAGTGACGAGATTCTGGTTGTCATAGCCATACTGTCCCATCACCTCATCTCTGACACCCTGGAAATGCCTGCTCACACCCTGGGCGTCCCTCTGCAGCACCACACTGTCGTCCTGAGGGACCAAAGAGAGACACACAGACCTGACACAACACACCATTCTTCATTAAATGGAAATCAAATGCTTTAGGCATGGAACTGGGATCACAGTACAGACAATTTTTTGACACATCAGTTTTGACTAGAGTAATATATACATTTAGATTCATTCATTATAAGGCTTGTATTATTGGATAAAGTAAAAAATCAAAATTAAATGCATGTCAAATGCTCCATCTTGCTTGCATTAGTAATGAGATGGTAGAGAACAGAATGGCTGTGTAGACTCAGACAAACATTAATAGACGTGTATGGTATTGAAAGAATGTGTCTAATGAAGAGTGCTTGAACTGATAAAGAGTGTATTTCATTAATTATATACACCCACCAGTTCTTCAGTTGAATAATATTGTTTGTTCTCAGTAAGTCTACACTTCAGTTAGAAAATATTTCAATCACATAGGTATCTACACATTGCTGTGAACCTTAATAATTAAGTACAGGCTAGTAAAAAAGACATTTCTATTCAGAATCCAATCAGGTTTTAGCTGTGTGTCTTAAATATGTCCTAACAGCGCAGCTGAACTCACCACTATTTCCTGCAGCACCTTAACAAAGGGCTGTGTCACAGCTCTCCACATGACCTTACTGTGGCTGATCTGCAAGTCTATGTTGCAAGCCATGGAGAAGGCCACATCCTGAACATTGTGTTGGATATTTGAGATTGGACCTGAGGAAATAAACTATGGCAGGTAAGACTAATGTTAACCCCAGACATATTATTATATTATTATATTATTACTATTATTATTACTATTATTATTATTATTAGATTTAAGACATAAGAAATAACATGTTGTTATAAGTGAGGAACTGTAGTGTGGACCCACATAGAGTTCTTTTAAGGTTTACAAAGGCGAATTCAATTAATTGTTTAAAAATCGGCAGCACCAGCATTTATTATTTTCCTTTCTACTAGTGTAAAACAGCCATTATAACAGTTTCAAAGCAGAAACTGCTCCAGCTCTGCTTTGTAACCAGCCTCTCTACTTTAACTAATGTGATTAAGGGCAGTGAGCTTGATTTATTAAAGAATAAGGTGTGTTACAACAGCATGTCCGGCCACACCACATCCTCTGTAGTTTAGTTGCACAACAAAGGGCAAGACATATTTCATTTTGGCTGTTACCTTGATACAGCCCATGCAGGATGAAAACCATGAGGTACGCCCGTCCACGGGAGCCAATAATACTAGGAAACGTTAGGAGAACAGTGCAGCGAAAACATGAAGAAAACATCCCACCTAAGACACACGTTGCTGGAAAAGCACAGATAATTAATAAGGAATGCACTACTGACCAAAACAAAAGTAACCTGATGTTCCTTACTTTAAGAAGAGAGTCACATACCTACAAAAACATATCCAGCAACAACTCTGTGGAAGGTGCTTGTGGAAATGTTGTGCATGAGTCCAAGAAATAAAACTGTTATGAAGAAAACATTAATAATAATAACAATAATAATAATAATAATAATAATACATTTTTATAGGTGCCTTTCTAGCACACAAGGACACTGTAAAATAAAAATAAATAAAACAAGTTCTACAAACAGTACTACAAATACAATGTTCTATTAAAAAAAACTATTTAAATACATCAACAGGTTCTCACCAGACCCTGAGACCGCTCCAAAAACAGCCCCTGTCAAAAGTCTGGCCACAGGGAACTCATCCTCGGGGCCAAACAGAAACCTGTGAGCTGCGTTAGGCAGGATGAGTTCACTGACCTTCTCCAAGGCTAGTATGAAGCACAAATTCAAATTGGCAGTAACTGTTCAGGGAAAAATGTTTAGCTGAGCTCTAAAATAGGATGTTTCGAGGTCTAACTTACAGGAACGGGGTGGTTTTCTTCTGCTAGTCTCCCTTGGCTCCATGTCTGGGCCCCTAATTAAATCAGATGAAAGAGATGCAGTCCTGAGATTCTCCTGGAATGTTCTCCATGGTTACAATTTTGAAAATAAACAAATAACACAAGTGTCATTCACTGGCCTTCCAGACAAGCCCTGCTTAACAAAGTGCTCTCTTCCACTTAGTAAAGACTTGGAAATGGAGAAGATGTACTAAAGAAGCACTGTGACACACTGAGATGGAGGTTACTGAGACTTAACAGAGCACCATCATCTTTAAAAGAAGGTAAACGGAGGAAGACATTGTAATCATGTTATGATCGTAAAGACGTTTTTTTCTGTGTAAAACAGTTTCGTCGTGTTTCTAGCCTGGTGCACAATGAAAGCCAGGAGGTTTTCCGCAACTGTTGGCAGACACCTGCCAGGGCTGCAGCAGGCCGGGAGCAGTCTAGCAGGCTTTGGTGTTGGGCTCCTTCTCTCCTTCCTGTACGGCATGATGACCCTGTACATTCAGAACTACAGCCTGAGGGACTGTCTCATCACCACCAGCACCCTCTCCATCTTCACAGCCTTCGGGATGGGTCTGTCCACCAGAGTCCGGGCCAACGTTACTCTCATGCTGCCAATGCTGTGCTCCAGTAAGACCCCCACTGTGTTTACTTTAGATGAACCAAACATTCAATAGAAACAGAAGTGCTGCGATTGCAGATAAGTAACTACAAGAATCATCTCTCAATACACAACATGATAAAGACAAAAAATGTCCAAAAACTCCAAGAAGCGCTCAATAACATTGTTTTGGGATGGAAATGAAAGGCCAAAATCATGTCCACTGGAAGCTGGCTATTAGACAAACATGTTGGGATTTTTGTTAACACTGGAAGGTTCATTTTCTAAATCCAGTGTTTACAGCTAAAAGTAGTCTCCTCTTCTCAATAATATGTGTATTGTTGTTGTTAGTCACACAGTCCAAGTATCTCCCACAGTCAAAAGTATTGAATGAATACTCCAGTAGGCCCATATTTTCAGAGCGTCTCTTTCTCTCTCACACTCTCTATACATATTTATATTATATTTTACATTATATTATATTATATTATTTGTTTTTGTTATTTATTTACATACACCTTTTATATGTTTCCTGTTTTAAAGAGCGGGGTAAAAAGTTCCTACTTTTTCTCATCCTCACCTTGGTGGTCCAAGGCCCCTTGAGTAACACGGTGAAGAACTTTGAGCGTGCAGCGGACAGTGTGTTGTGTGGAGAAGAGTTAGCCATGAACCAAACCCAGCAACTCATGCAGCGAGCTTCTACTCCTCTACTGCGTAAGAGCCCACACTGCAGCTGTTCACACACACGGCTCAGGGCTCAGAGGGTGCTGTTTGTGTTCTTATATCATACACAGCTGTCTTTTGTTGAATGGATTTTTGTGCTAACAATTTACTTAAACCCACCTAAAAGACACAGATGAATTATGACACCATATGACACAAAATGTTGATGGCATGCCTATGAGACTGTTGTATAGCAGCATTTAAATGCTGACTGTAACATATTAGTGATACTAGTGATGCATTACTGTAAAGCTTTAAATATAAAGCTGTAAATATTTTGTATAGTTTTTATGCACTTTACTTTACTTTTACCATTTTGTAAAAACATAACTGAAGGTCCTGTGTTCTTTATTCCACTACCGTCTAACTGTAGGTTCACCAGTTACATGTGTTAATTCTGTGTGTTTCAAAATTGTCTCTGAATATCATTAAGATGACCAAATCTAATCCCGACACGATGAAATCTGATCAACTGAATAACTTCTAAAGAATCAGAGACTAATCAAATCATTGGAAACTCACTGATTTACATTTGGAGTATATCTTGGAGTATATCACATGATTCATAACTGAGTATGTGTTCCTATCTTTCCTGTGTAGCTGTGCTGAGTAAGGTTAAGGAGGTCAGCAGGAATGCCTACTCACTGACGGTCAGGGTGCAAAACTTCATCACAGCATTGACGGAGTCTGTGCGCCACATTGGTGGGTGAACCCCTCTGTACCGCACTGTCAGACAAGACACAGCAGTGAAGCTTCAGAATATACATTCAAAAAGAACTAATGTGACTACATTCGTTCTAAATACCTATCTCCACCCAAAAAGGCTTTCTTTTGTAATTATGTTTGCCAGGTTGGAAAAACTTTACAGAAAATCCAATTCAGTCTGATGATAAGGTGTACCATACTTTGTTTGGAGTTGTATCATGATGCTGCCATTCCAAGCTGGACTGTGCTGCTAATTAGTGCTATGTAGGTTGGAAAAGATGGCAATGACAATTCTGCAACATTAGCACATTGCACATATACCCTAGCAACACATCTAATACATAAATTAGTAATGAACGTACTTAATTATTGTAATTAATTGTACAGATTTATGTATAATTTCTGCCTTGCAATTGACTGGTCTTTGTCCGTGGTGTTTATCTGCCTTTGGCCTTTAAGTCCTCCAGCTTTAAGTCCTTTGCTTAGGGTAAGCAGCTAATAAAATGCATGGATGAATGGGGATTTACAATTTTACCTTAGGTTGAATAGGATTTTGTTAGGTTCTTTAACCAGCAACAGCTGCTACGCAACAAACAAATTTGTGGACAAAGCATGAATAGGTCAGTTTATGTTCAGCTAACAACATGCATCCTGGCACCATGACTGCTGCCTATTATAGATTGAATGGAAATGTGTTGGAAGATAATGGAAATACAGCATATAACATATTATTACTATTATACGTACAGTTTCCCATACAAACTCTCTCTCTCCCTCTTTATTTACCTCTTTTCTCAGCTCGTTCTCTGAGAAATGTGCAGCACTTCCTGGCGAGGATCGGCGATGTGTGTAATGATAAGATGGGCACACCATATGAGAAGTGTAATGGAGTGTTTGATGAGGGCCGTGCTGACTGTATGGAGCTGCTCTCCATCTTCTCTTTTCTCTGCCACATCGTGGATGGCTTCAGGCCTCTCTGTGGCCTCACACGCGGTCAGTCTCTCCACAACTTTGTTATTATAACCTTTGGGGTCCTGTAATTAGCATCTTCACAGGAAACCTCTGGTCACAACCTACCGACTGCTTACAGCAACGGAACTTGTTTACTTCCTTTTTATCCTACTCGGTTTTGCAACATTTGCAATGATACTGCTTTTTTTGCACAGGCAGCGGATTTGTTTCATCATGCTGTTTTTTTTTTTTTACATTTTAGAATATCTTAGAGGCAAATCTTCATAATAGTAATGTACACAGGTTTGACAGTTTATTTGATACACCTACCCTCCACCCACACTCATTGGCTATTTTATTAGAAACACATACCACGTTAGTTCACTGTGTAGGTTTACAATTACTGACTGTAGCTCCTCTGTTGCACAATTATTGACCATCACTGGAAAGGGACCCCAAGACCATCACTGACCAGATGTTATTTGAGTTGTGGACCATATATGAACCCAGCAGTGAATGTAGCATAGCAGCAATATGTTAGTGTATATCAGCCATTGTTGAGACTTTTACACTGTGTACTTATTGTCCTTTTTTGATAGTTTGTGTTAGTCATTCTGTAGCTGTTAAACTAAAGCCAACTCAGTGTAGTTTAGTTTAACAGGACCATGTTAATACTTGCTCACTGATGTATTTGGTCACCGATGATAAATGGTATTTTTCTTCTACTGTCCTCTGTATTATATATTAGTGTTTCTGGGTGGTTTGAGGTTTGATGCTTTCCAAGGATTTGTTTTTCAAGGCTTAAAAGGTTGTATAAACGCTGAGGCTGCATTATACCTTTCTCATCCCTTTCACATTCCTCTGCCTGACCATGACTCACTCATTTCCCTCTTTCCCTGTATGTTTTCTTTTCAAATGAATTATTGTCTTATATCCGCCGCTGTGCTGGGACAGTCTAAGCGGCACTGCTGCCTCTAAATCCAAACATGACCTCAGACTGCACACACAGCTCAGGACAAACATTTACAATGCCGTTGTTTTTGGGAATGCTGGATATCAGAATGCTGCCAATCAGAGTGCCCCACACCCAAAAGCAAAGAAAAAGTTATTCGAAGTACAATTTTCACTTTAGCTGTTTATTGGGCACATGTAAAACCGTTAGTAGATGTGACAAAGTAAAGCCACATTTTAGCTGTACTCTTTCTTTTTTACTTGTAAGAGTTTTGACAGCTATATAGAAGACATTTCACAGCTTTTTTTTAAATCTGTGTTCGATATTTCACTCCCACCTTTTCCCCAACAGTTGGTGAACTCTTCTGTATTTTGCCCTCATACATTGCTCAACATCTAAAGAACAAACTGGCTACCCGTAAGTGCCGAGGAAACCTCATTCATTTCTGCCCTCTACTTTATTCTGTCACAAATCATCTTGTTATTTCTTGGATCAGCAACATGCTCATTTTAAGACTGGGTTCTCTGTTTTGTTATGCGTGTTTTGTTATCCCTACAGCAATTATTGCCGCATTTGACAGAATGAAGAAGGAATTTGAGTTCTCCATGTCAGCCTCTGTGCACTTCGACATGAACCTGAACAAGAGCCAGTCCATGCAGGAAATGGCTCAGGAGATCATGGAGGAGGTGTCACAGGAGCAGGAGCACTTCCTAGAGCTAATGGCTGTGCTGGCCTATGTGGGCCTTTTCCTGCTGCTGTTCGTGTACTTACAGTGAGTTTGGCAATAGCAGTCAGAGAAAAATATCTAAGCCTGCCTGCTAGTGTTGCATTTTCATGTGCAAGTTTGGAAAATGTTTACCTCCAAATGTCTGGGAAGTATTTGAAAGTAATAGGTATGGAAGGGCTACATGGCAAATACCTACACCACAACATTAAAATGAACATTGATTATCTCATTATCTATTTGATTATTTAACCTAACCTGTCAAGAGGTGGGCTATATTAGGCATCAAGTGAACAGTCTGTTCTTAAAGTTAGCAATAATAAGTGTCTGAGCAACATTAATATGGACCACACATGTGAAGTTGCAGGACAGTCAGTGTGCCCTTTCTGACCTCTGTCCACTGCCAAAAGCACTTGTTATGGACACAGGAGCATCAAAACTGGGCTGTTGAGCAATGAAAGAAGGGGGTGTGGTCTGTTAAATCACATTTTCGTTTACATCATGTGGCACCAGGATACGCTATAGGAAGCTGTACTCTGTTTTACCAGAAAACCTTAAGCACACCTCCTCTTGGGGTCCTCTTTTATTGTGCAATAATGATAGTTGCTGTGTGTCTAAGACAGCTGAACATTTTTTCTCAATGCTAGAGTGGGAGGACAGTCAGGTTGAACATGAAAATATTGATTTATATTTTTCCCCTCTGTGCTGGTGCACTGTGCCCTAATCCCGTGTTTCCCAACACTGTTTCTGAAGACACTCTATATTCCTTTTAAGAGTTTGCCCTGCTCTCACACGTCATCTTATGAATCACGTCATTAGAGGTGTGTGGTGTGTAATGTATTATGATCATCTCATACCCAGTACTACCTTTAATGCATCCTGCTGACTGTTGTTTTTATGTGTGTCCTTGCGAGCAGGGCAGCCCTTTATAAAAACCGTTACCTTCACATGGATGATTTCGACAACTTCTACATAACAGAGCAGTTTATAGAGATGGATCGCAGGTTCTCCAGACAGGGAAGACCATCTGTGCTGCCACTTAGTGAGAAAGAGACTCTCACCTACATCACTCCCTGTGAGAACAAGTGTGTTTGTGGTATAAAATGGATGGATTAATCGATCTGGAAGTGGTGATTAATTTTTGGCCATAAAACCCTGGAGCCATTTTTCAATGACAAAATCCAAGCTTCTAGATCTAAACAATCCAAATGTATTCTTTGTCACTAGACTCTATGAGGCTGACGGCTCGTGAGAGGCAAGCTGTTGCGGCAGGTCTGGTGACTCTACTCCGGCACATGACGATGGGCTGTGTGGTGATGGCTCTAGACCTCATGGTGTTCTGGGTGTTTGACATGCTGCACCACCAGGCCCAGGGAGAGATCGTGGCCCGAGGTGAGAGGATTGTAAGTCTTCAATGTGCTTAAATCTAGTGTTGGGACAACATCTAAGTCTATATTTCAGTCTATATCAAACAGCGTCAATATTTGTATTGTTTTAAACCACAGGTATTATTTTACAGCTCATTCACCGATTCTCATCTTGTGCATTTTCTTTTTGCACCAGACATCAGGATCACAACTAAACAGATGGTATTTTCCAAGTGTGTTTCATAACGTACTTTTTGTGTGTACATTTAAAAAGCCAGGGCTTGAGATCCAGATGACACATCACTAGTGCAGAACACTTACTTGAGAATTAGCAACAGATTGTTAAGTAATCCTAGTTTTAATTCTGTCGTATCGTTCAGTGGTATTTGTCTACATACGTTCACGCAGTCTTATAGTTGGGATATATGTGGGGAACTGGGTATTAATTGAATTAATTTATTTCACATCAAAATGAGAAAAATGAATTATAGGAGTATATTTACTTGGTGAAACATAAGAATGTCTTACAATATATTACTGCCCAGTTTTAATACATTTTATTTATTTAAAGGCACCTTTCTGGCACACAAGGACACCGTACAATAAAATAATAATAATAATAATAATAATAATAATAATTATTATTATTATTATCATCATCATCATCATCATCATCATAATTACAGACAAGAAAATAAATAAATCAGAATCAGAGCGAGAAAAGTCTAATAGTGAATTGATGTTCCTGAGGTCAGGTGGTAGTGAGTTCCAGAGCCGGGGAGCAGAGCTTTCAGCCGCTAGTGGTAAGATGGGCAGAACAGTTAAGTGGATGAAGGAGGATGATCTGAGGGTACGAGAGGGAGTGGCAATATGAAGGAGGTCAGATAGATATGGAGGGGCAAGGCTGTGAATGGTCTTGAATGTTAAATTCAACCCGAAATTTAACTGGGAGCCAGTGGAGGGACTAGACCACCATTGTTTTGGGACAAATGGCAGTCCTTTCTGTTTCGTTGCATCCAGAAATTACATGCAAGTGCTCTAGAGTAAAAACCACAGTCAGTTACTAAATAATTATTAAAATAATTCTGATCACAAACCAGATCAAGAACACTGTGTCACATGTGAGGGATAGGGAAAAATCTGAACTATCATCATGCTGCCTGTAAGTTCCAAGCCTAAGGAAATTAATTTCCTATTTTCATTGCAACGTCTCTGTTTTTGTTTATTAGCCTTGCATGACTATGTTTGTTTCTCCAGCTCCTGTGGTTGTTGACGTCCAGGTGAACGGATCTGGCTACGCCTCTGATATCGTCAAGGACATCGTGGCCTCTTTTGACACCCTGCAGAGAGGAAACATCACAATCCTGAGCAAAAAGTGTCTGATGAAACCTCTAGAGCCAGACTACATAACCTACCTATTCATAGGCACTGATTCTTCTAAAAGATTAGAGGCTGTACAGCCTCGTGTGTGAACTCACTAAAACGTTATCTAAGGACATCTAGTGGTCAGAATTGGAAACGTTGGATTTGTATGCAATTTTAGTGCAATCCGTAGCACTTGTTAGAAAAGTAAAAGCAAAAGTAGAAATATATTACTATTACACAAAAAAACAACAAGAATGTTGGCCATTCAACTACAGGCTGGGCTGCAAGGCTACACTGGTATTTCAAAAGAGTCATTCACTCAATGATTACTGTATGATTCATTAAATACACAAAGACTAAGTGCTGAAACACTTACACAGGATAAAGCAGGTTCAGCTAAACCCTTTGGGAATGGAGAAAAAGTCATTTAGTTAAACTAGAGCATAAGTGCCATTCTTCTAAGGTCAATATTTTAAATGCTACAATTGCACATAATGCTTCCATTTTATGATACAGATGGTTAACTATTTGCTTTCTAAAAGGTGAATTGCTGTCATATTCTGCCAGACTTTTGTCCTTGTGCTCATTCACAGGCTTTCTTTATGGTCTCACCTTCTTCTTGGTGCTTGCTGGCGGTTATGCTAAACGACTCCAGAGATTTGTGTGTGCACGTTACCACCCTCAGCGGGAGAAAGTAAGATAACTAACACTGAAGGTTGATGAACGGGCAGTTTTGCATTAATCTGTGTTCATTACTATCAGCCTTCACAGAACCCTGCAATATGGAAATGACCATGAGATCACAAAAATAACTGTATATTGTGAACACTGTGCAGTACTAAACAATAATGTTACCAGGTTACCAGGATATGCTTGTAGATCTCTGAGAAATCTGCATTGTAATGCATTTGGAACAAAACCTTGTAACTTTAATTGGGATCAAATTCAATTAGGACTATTTTAATGGTCTGTTACATTAAATTTTAACTATAAATGACAAATTGTATAATTTGGTATTGTCAAATCATTTAAAAAAGTGAAAAACAACTCAAATGGAGATGCAAGATTTAGCTTTGAAAGCAACAATGCATGCAAGTTGAAAATTTTTTCCCCCAATACCAACTGTATTTCTAGTGTGTGTCCAAAGGTGTGTTGACATTTTCACAGCCCAAGTGTTCCACTCCTGTAGCCAAAGCTTGACGCTGAGCATGGTGAGCTTAGGCCCCTTTGTGGTTGCTCCCCATTTCTTGCCAATGATTTTTATAGACTTTATACAGGCTGTGCGTGAAGAGGATGTACCTCAAGAATGAATTAGCATAGGTTTACTCTTCATGTTGAAGTATTAGTATTGTTTCTACTTTACTTTACCATATACAGCAGAATAGCCTAAAGGTCCAAAGCAACAAAAGCACATCTCATCAAGAAGAATGCATGACGTCATTCCTGAGAGTCCTCACTAATCTTATGTATGTGTCAGTCCTCACAGACCATGTAAGAGAATGAATGGAATGGTAATTATTCAAAGAATGCTACACACTGTGAAGATTTGTCTTTACACCTTTCTGTTGATACAGTACAGTTCAATACATTGGATCTGAAATGAAAACAATGACTATCTGTTTTATATAAAACTGTTTATATTGGAAGATTTTAACATAATCCACTGTAAGTAAATAACAGCAGCTTGGCTCCTTCTGTGTCTTTGCCTAATGGTAAATGTGCAAGAGGTTTACAACTGGCACCAGAGCAATGGATGACTGAGTAACACTTTCAGTCATTAATGAAATGCATTCAACAGAACAATAATATTGCCTGGAATGATGACTTAGATGTATTTAAAAATAATGAAAATAGAATAAGGCAACTGTAAAACAAGATACCAATAACTGGTGACCCTTAAGAGCATAAGGTATTCATCCATAAAAACATATATAAAAACATAGACTTATAGCTAAAAGGCTTGTATATAGTTGAGGTGAAGATTAACCTGTGCCAGAGTAGAGGAATGAGGAAAAGGTGAGAAAAAAAACAACCACTCATGATGTATTTCACCTCATCTGAGCATTGCAGTGGTGTTCTCATGTATGGGTGTTAGTGGAGCTGGGTCACTTTATTAGGTACGTGGTTTCCGACAGCAACAGCAGGATGAGATGTGTAAAGGGGGACATGTTACCCACTTGGATCCTGCCAAATACCCCAGAGACAGATAGCACTTCACCTTGCAGCAGGATAAACACACAATACGATGGTAAAACAACTATTTGTCAAAGCAAAAACTTGGACTAAAGCCCTCAGAGTACAGATTCTTCTGTTTGGAGAGACGACTGAAGGCAAAAGGCCACAAAACAAACAGGAACTCTGAGGTCATTTGCGTACTGCAGGCTACAATATCAATAGTACACTGATGACTAATATTGTAATAAGAATAATGGCAAACAATCTTTTGTGCCGTTCAACCGCTGTTTTATTATTTAGGGTCAAATCTATGATGCTGAAATACAGAACAAATAAAGGATGTAGTACTCAGCATGTATGTACGTATATGATGATAAATGTTTCATAAGACACTTGATTGCATTGTTGCTGCAGGAGAGGATCCGGTGGCTCCGGGGCCGTATTCTCTCTCAGCGTGTATCTCTGGGAAAAGCCCTGCTAAGGGCGGTGGTCAGGGGAAAGGAAGACCAGGGACACGGCAGCGTACTGCAAACTCTGACACTGTGGTGAGTCACACTCTTAAGGGGGATTGGGTAGGTAATGATTAGCCACACTTGAAAGTAATATGGTTCTGACAAACCTGCCCTAAGACCAGTTTCATGTTAGGTGGGTAAGGAGTTAAGACATCCTGAATACAGAACCCATAATTAAATCAGCCCTAATGTAACTACAATTAACAGCAAATGTTCTCATTTTTAGCCTGATCTCTGTCTGCTGTGTCTGTAGCACACAGTAAATTACCATGGACAATCATTTTACATAGAAGAAAAGAGATAACACAGAACAAATGTACAGTAAAAGGTGACTTTCGCGAGTTATTCTTGAATCAATATTTCTTTTTCCCTACATAGAGCTTATAGACAATTGTGGTAATCTATAGTATCTCATAAAACTGTCAGACAGAGGACCATGCCTTTAATGAGGTAAGGGGGCATTTGGCAGACGCCCTTATTCAGAGTGATTTACAATCATTAGTTACAGGAACACTCCACCTGGAGCCACTGAGGGTAAAGAGTCTTGCTCAAAGATACAATGGTAGAAAGTGAGGGTTAAAACCTGCAACTTTGTGGTTATTTGGTTCACAAGCAAGTGTTTTACCCTCTTGGCTACTAGTGAGTGAAAGTGATTAATGAATCAATATCAGTACAATGCAGTGCAATAACTATGCAATGCCAATTCTTTTAATGTGTGCATATAAACGTTTATTGGTTGTGTTAATATATACAGAACTTTGCTCCAATTTAACACCAGTAATTCTTGTGACTAGTACTGAATGACTAACACCTGGCAAAACTGAATAGAGGAGCTTATGAATGAGGGTGGCTGGCCAGGCCTGATAGTGGTGTTTGTAAGAACAGCCCGCTTTGTGGAGTCACCATAGCCAAATGTGTGTGTGTGTGTGTGTGTGTGTGTGTGTGTGTGTGTGTGTGTGTGTGTGTGTGTGTGTGTGTGTGTG
>JBBPDC010000007.1:7560193-7570387 GCA_037974485.1 Hemigrammopetersius urotaenia | reverse complement strand
GTATCCATCAGTTCACCACATCTTTTATGCAACTAACTTAAACTCTTTTTCGAGTGTGCGTTTATTTACTCAGGGGCCAGCACATAAACGTGTAGATTCATTTTTGGAGCTGTATGCGTAGGCCTCCACATGCACGTGTTGAAATCATCCATCATTGACACAGAACGTGCTAAAACTCTTCTTACAGAAAAGACGCGAGTCTAAGTGAATTGTTCTTTTTATTATGGAAGTGAAAGTCAAAAAAAATAATTTTTTTTAGAGAGGAAACCAAACAAGTGTCAGTGGCTTCTGCTTTGGGCATCTTCGGGGGGAGAAGGAGTGGGAGAGATTGTGTCTTATCGTAAATCTTTGAGGAGGAGACACGGCGCGCGTCCCCTCTCTGCCTGTGGGGAGCGAATAAAGCGCAGCTCCACAGCTCGACTCAGGTTTCACTGTTTTTCCGTGGGCTGCTCGAACTCGGCCGGACTGAGACCGCCTTTGTTCACGAGAGGGAGAGAGGTGAAGGAGGAGAGAGGGAGAGCGAGAGAGAGAGAGAGGGAGAGAGAGAGTGAGGCAGCCGGAGCGCGCTGCAGGACCGCTGAGTTTGTGCCATGGCTTGGAGAGACACTGCAATACTGAGGTGGGCTAAACTAAACTTGCAGACCCTTGTTGTCACTCTGACTGTGTGAGTGATGCGAGAGCTTTCCCTTCATGCCATCTATTCCATTTTTTCCTCCCTTCAGAGTAACTCTGAGGTGCTTGTGCCTCGCGGCTCTGTGGCACTGCCGTCCCGGGACAGCCTTTCAGCTGCTGGAAGGTATGGAGACCTATTTTCTCTTTGCTTTCTTGAGACTGAATGAGGTCTGAATGAAGCTGCACGTGGGTGTGTTCTGTGCTGAGAGAAAGTTGAAGAAAGTCCTGTCAGCTCGGTATAATGCTGTTTGAATGGGAGTCTCAAGAGCTTTATTTCAATCACTTCCCTCCACGGAGAAGCAGGGCACTGAATGAAGAGTTCATCTCGCACTGCAACAGCCTTTTCTAACGCTGATTCAGTTCATCTGTGCTCTATTGGAAGGACGTGCTTTTTTAATCAGCGATCGGAGTTCTAGTTAGCGTTCCAGCTGTTGGCCACGCTTTCCACCAAAATAGGGTTTTATTTAATGTGATAATGTGATTACGTTTATTATCATTCATTCTTTGTCCATTAATTTTTCAACAAATGCGATTCAGTTCTAGTCGGTATACTTAGGTTCTAAGTACCGTTCAGCTTGGCATCAGTTAGTTGGCTAGAGTTGTGGCTCAGCACATTTGAGTGTCTCCCCGCACTGTCTAGAGGGGCTTGTTAATTAGATGCTGAGTTGAGTCAGGTGTGTTGGGAGCAGGGTGGTTTCAGTACCAGCACTAGCCGTTTAGTAGTATATCAAGACGCCTGGGCTTTTTACATAAACTTAAAGACTAAGGAGCTTTGTTCAAAAGTTCCACACAGGTCACCTCAGTGGAGCCATAACTTACCCTGCCCAGTAGGGCTGGTGCATTGGGACCATTCTGTGGTGTTTACAGAGCTGTGATGATGCTCCTCGTATTCTGGCAGCGACATAATTCTTCTTCCCTTCTGAAAACCAAAGAGCTCTGTGACCCATCATTGTTCCATGATTTAGCATGTGCACGCTTAATCAGTAAAGTAAAGCAAGATGTCAGTAAGTTCTTCACAGTCTAATCCAAGGACTGTAACACATTATTAAGAAGGGGGTCTGTTTTTTTTTTGTTCTGGACAATGACAACAGTCATAACAAATACTGTTTAGATACCACAGTGGTTATAATTAAAGTGATAATGCAATTAGGTTTGTTCTCATTCAGTTCCCATTCACTCTTTTCAAATATGTTGACAACTCTAAACACCCCACATGCCAGAGCAGATATCTTCACCCATAATGGTGAAATACTCAAGATCTAATTAAATTTTGCAAACACAAATAGCGTAAAACAGTCAGTTACAACAGAAACACATTTTCTGAAGACTCCCCACTGATTGCTGAGTCTAAAGGACAGGCCATGAATTTGAGATGTCTGACTCCTTCCTCATCTTTCAGAAAAGAAAGCAGTGAATAAAATGTAGGATTTCAGTTTTCCCTGAGAATCAGTAAAGGAAAGGGTATCTATGATACTATGATGTTCCACCATTGAGTTTAGAACACATGCATAATTTTTGTGATAACACTCAAACTCAATGGCATTGAAGGACAAGCTGTAATTTTTACCCCAATTATTCCAGTAATGAGTGATGGTTGGCCAAATGTAGCCCCCATATCAATAGGAATCACTAGCAGATTGCTATTATGTCAAGCAGTCCAGACCATATAATTACTCCTTAAGGGTGACATCACACATAAAGGCTGTATTGTATTCAGTCTTGTTCTAGGCAGCTGCACCTCCTTTAAGAGTGACCGGCTCCAGACATGAAACACACTGGAGAAACACACATTTGACTTCACCTCAAGTTAATTGTTAACTTAATATATTCCAGTATAGCATGGGTGATCTGACAGGAGTACTGTAACTGGACAGATCTGTAAATGGAAAACATGTTTATTGCTTGTTGTGTGCCATTTGTTGAGAAATAGCATTTGATCATGGAGCATTTGGAACATCACCAATACCGTACAGTGGCTTGAGTGAACTATGGTGTTGTATGCTGATGACTTCTGTAATGCTATGAGTCATCATGTAGGAGAACACAGCCAGCACTGTTGTGTATTTGCCAGGATGACCGTTTGGGGACAAATATTTCCAGCCCCAGCTGTAAACACAAAAGAAATAAAGCCGTTGGTATGGAAACGGCCCATCACTATGTGTTAGAAAAGAATGCAGGTTCTATTCTAATTCAAATGTTTGTTTGATTCCCAAGCTCGACATCTGAGGTAGCGTGCATGTTAATTCCCACAGTCTGCATGGTGTGTGTGTGTGTGCGCGTGTGTGTGTGTGTGTGTGGGGGGGGGGGGGGGGTGTTTGTGAAAGAGAGAGAGAGAAAGTTGAGTCAATCTATTTCCCAATCAGCATACTAGAGAAATTCTCCACTTTCTTTTTATCGCTTTTGGCTTCAGACAGGCCTTGCACTAATAGTGTGACCATTTTATCAGCAACAGCTGCTTGATTGCTATTATGAATGTCCATCACCAGAAAACCTTTCACTAAACAATCCATTCTTTCTTTAGTTTACCAAGCAAACATTTCCTTTAGCTTTTCACATATGAAAAGTTTAGGTCCCCTATGCTGAGAATTTATTACAGGAGGAGAGTGTTATGTAATTCCAGTCTTTGGATGCATAACAACAACAGTAGGAACAACAATAATAATAACTTGTAATAATTACTCATGAGAGATTGAACTGATCCAAATCTCTTGCTCCACATATCTATTGACACTCAGGTTAGAAAAACACATTTGCAAGTCTGCATGAACATTTGAAAAACTACTGCTTAGGGGTGGCTTTCTAAAGGAAAGCTAGTGTGACTGCTAGGAAACCAAAAAACATATTTCAAATAGCCTGCCTCCATGCTAGAGCTAGTTGCAGTTTTCCAAAAATTCATCTCACCTCCAAGATGCATAATAAAAAGAGGGTTTGCCTTCTCTGGCTAAGCCTGTTTGCATCTCATTAGTGAATTATAAGCCTTAGAATCCAAGGGGTTAATTAAATATTATCAGTTGCTGGAGAATTCTGGGGTAATTTTGTATAAACGTCTTTAAATTGTGGAAACCCAGAAACTGTGTGGAATGCTCCATCTAAGTACGAGAGTCTGTCAGATAGTGTCTGGGTGGAACTTGCCAGCCAGCACCCGCCAGAAAAGAGATATAAAATATCTCATTAGCTGTTGTTTTTGAGGTCTTTCAGTCTTGCTGTTTGATTATCATGTTCTGTATCTGGTTGCACTTACAGCACACCCAGAAGGAGACTGGGGGAAACAATGAGACTTTTTCAATAAAGAAAACCCACGTGTCTCAGAATTAATCTTACATTCCTCAAAGATGTTTGGAGAAGATAGAGAGGATCGCCTCGCAGAAAAGGAAATATATTCTTTCTCCTAACCATTCGTTTTACATGCTATTATATTGTATTGATGGTCAGAACATGGTGTATATCTATATACTGGGAAAATATACTGGACATAATGGAGTTTAATGGAGTTTGTGAAAACCAATTACTTGTGTTGATTTACAATCAAATAATTATCTTGCACATGGTGCATGGTGCGCACAGGCAATATTGCTTGCATTTTTCAAAAATATATTCAGGCAGAGGAGAAATTGTGGCTTAAATGCAGGGTTAAACATTACTGGGGTGAATAAATAATACTGCAATATTGTTAAGAAAAACCTAAAAACAGCTTGAAATGAACCAAATATGTATTATATATGTTTCAGTAACAGTTGTAGAAGCTGTTAAGTCGCTTCATACATGAAGGTGATCTGTCCCTTATGGACAATTGCAGCATTATTCAGCTGAGGGTTTCACAAATGTGAGAAGATTTTTCCTTAGCAACGCTGCCTCCAGATTCTGGAAAAAATAAGACAGTGTATGTCAAAGCATTGAGAGGAAGTTTTCAACAGTGTCCAAACAAGAGCTGTAGTGACAGGGCTTTCCCAGAGTGATGTCAGGGAAAACTGTATATTATACCATTTGTGTATGCTTATGAGTGTATGTGTGTTTTTCATTTTATTTCTTCCAAGCTGATCTCACATCTTGGCATTTACCTATGCTCATGTTAGTGATGGGATAATATAATCCCTCTAATAAAATAATTTTAATGAGTTTTGTGCCATAACTATGATGTCACTAAACGTTCAGTATAGTCCAGAAACAAGTTTTTGACATATATTTTTTCTTAATTTAGACTATGCACACAAAGGATCATTGCCTGAGACTGCACACTAGTAGATATCACGGCTTTTGGGTCTGGAGAACAGGTTCCGTTACCCTGGCATTTGGTTGTCTAAACACACACAGCCGGTTTATGGAAGCCAGAATGGTGCCCAGATCTGTTTAGCATCTGTTCATTCAGCAGTGACAGCAAGCACCCAGCAGTCTGAGCCTCATACTTCTCCACAGAAAGCCTGATCTTCAGGAGAGGATATATCTCACGACTGCTGCTATTCACATACCCATTAGGTCAGTTAGTTGCTCACAAGTAGGCCATGTATTTTTGGATTGTATATTACAGAAACGTTGCAGTGAGTGGACATCATAACAAAACATTTTACAAACAACATATACTCTTGATGGAAAATACCAATTCAAAGTGTAATCCTTCTAATCTTCCTATTTTCATCTATGAATCCATAAAACAATGTAGCTGTCAAACCCAAATATCTGAGGGAATGTTTGTATTCCATTGTGCGATCTCAACAGGAATGCCCAAACAATGGTTCTGGAAACCATTGCACCTTGTAAAGGGCATGACAGAGGAACCAACTGAAAAAGAGCAACACATCTGTGCTGAATAGATGGCAGTGATGAAAAGTAAAACAGGAAAGTGTGATAGGATGGTTCCATAGCTTCCATGACACATAGAAGCCACTGGAAAAATGAACACCACAGGTTGCCTTTGCTGTGATTGGTCTACAGTTGTGAGCAAGCTGATGGAGATCTGACCTCTAGAGGTGGTCCACCCACTGAATACTCCCTACGCTTTATTAAGCATCAGTCAGACATTCCTTTGCAACAACTGATAACTTGACCTGCCTAATTTATCACAGAACACTCTTGTTACACTGTGAAATAGATGCAGTGTATTTTGGATCACTCAGGTTGAGGCTAGCACTTTCTAAAATCCATTGTTGTCTCCCATGTCATTATTACTGAATAATTCATTTAATATCAAATGATTTTATACATTTTGATACCAGGGTATTTTAGGCTTCAGTTTTATAGAAGATGTGGAAGCTGCCCTTGCAAAGAAATGTCTCAAAAAGGGTGGAAAGAGGAACTGATATAAATGAATTTACTTATTTTGTCTGACTGTACATGGCTCTGTTCACTGCTGGCACTAACATCCATCTCGGGTGCTCTGATCACAAGTGGACAATGAGATATATAGCTGTTTACATCAGGTTCCATGGGTCACAAATATATCTCAAGTGACCACTTATGATTAAATATAACAACTACAGGAAGAGTATCATACACATTCACTATGTCAGCCTCTTACTTTATCTTACCCTCTTAGTTTGTGTAAACTGACCTATTTCAAAATGTAAGACTTTTTTGCCTTCTGCAGTGGAGTTGCCATTTGGAGGTAAATCATGTTTCTGAATGCTATGACAGTCTTTTAGATTGTATAAATGACTGGTGCATTATAAACAAATGGTAATGGAGACAAATGAAGTAGCTCCACAAAACTACGGTGTTTGTCCCTGCAGTGAAGGGACAGCAGTGAAGCAATTGATTAGGTGTTTGATTGCTACTGTCAGGGATTTTTGCAACTCTTGAGTGCTCACACTACACATTATGTGCTAATACACATCCATGAACACATCTGAGGGTGGTTTGAGCAATCAGATCACAGTGGACCTCTGACACGCATTATAGCCCCTTCACACTTCCAGAGTGAAAGCTGTTAAAGCTGGAAAGGGGGGGGGGGGTAATGTATATTTAAATAGAATGTCATTAAAGTCCCTGTTGGTGCAGTAGTCAGGCATCCCAATACTTTTGTCCATATAGTGTATGTTTAAGTTGGGTGTGAACAGGACCAGTAAAAGGTCATCTGGAATCAGAGTTAAGAACATGAGACTTACTTATGCACAGTTTTATGAAGGCTTTGTATTCATGTATATACATGTATATACTATTTACACAACAAACAAACAAACAAACAAACTGAGACACTGGGCTCTGATTTAGCTTTTATTTACCCTATTCATCCATATAGCACACAGAGACATTTCTAGGCTGTTTTTATCGAGCCTGTATGGAGTGACTAATTGGAATTTTTTTGTCAGCACTAGACAATAGAACCGAGGGGACTTCCAGCAGGTGTGCGTGTTTTCATATTACCAGAGAGACAGGATATGACTGTCTACACTGACCCTATACACATGGTGCACATGGCTATACACTAAAGGCAGTAAAATTTCTCTGAACTTTTATTGGGTGAAATGCAACATGAAAGCAGAAGTACGGACTGCTTTCAACAGGTGATGGAAAAGAAAAGGGAGAGGGTGTGAACCGATGTATGGAATTTGCTTTTGTAAAAGGATTTTTTTGACTGAACCTGCTTTATTCTCACATACACAACAAAGAGATCCCTAATGGAACCTGCAAGCTACTTACCGGCAAGATTACTGTCATTTAAGGTCATTTAAGAAAACGTATAGCAGCCAATATTTCTGTCAATAAACGTAATTGTAATATTACATGTTAATGTAATAAATCCTTAAAAACAGCAGTGTAACTGCAAATGAAGATGAATGAGTAATGACAAATATTTTGTGGCAGCTTTTAAATTGACCAGAATAACCCCTTTTAGCTGATCCCACAGGTATGGTGCGTGTATCATTTTAATCAGAAGCTGATCAGAGGTTCTTTTACTTCTGATTTGGCTTTATTATGTCTTACCCATTTAATTGCACAAAAAAGGCAGTGGAATTCCCCTCTGAAGCGCATGCAGCAGCACTTTGAATCCTAATATTCTCTCTATGGATCCAATCAGTGAAAACTGGTTTTGTTTTATCGCCTTGTTCCAGTTACAGGGATGCCAGTAAAGGATAGGAAAGATAAATATGGATAGCTAAAAAGTTGAGTTCTGGCAAGAGTGTCATCTCTCAGCTGTGCTGCAGCTGCGTCACATTTTTGAGGCGCGACATTACTGTAGGCTGGCTGGAGAAGCATGTAGGCTTTTCGCAGAGCCTGCTCTCAATCAGCCCAGCCACTCAGAGCCAGATCCATTATTCGCCCACATGGAGTCAGGAACACTCCTTAAGATTCCTTTCCCTTTCATTTTTTCCTGCATTTTACACCCCCCCCCCAAACTTCTTTCCCACCTAAATGTTTCAGTGACTAATCATCACTTTCCCCACACGCTTGATTGAGCTGTTAAAAGCTTAATGGAGAAATCAGCTGCTGCTTCCTCATGCTTAGAATGTAGTTTTGACTTCTTGTCCTGCTCTGCACTGTGGTATTTGTTGATGTGTCTATAGCTCATGAAATGCGGTCACACTGCACACGCCAAGTGGTGAAATGATTAAAGTAGTGATTAGGCATTAGGAATACATGTGGCCTCTTGGCAGACAGAGCAACAGGCTTTGTAGAGGAGCACAGCAGCTCAGGAAGTTTATCATGCATGTTTTTCAAGAGACTGTCTCAGCCCATGCTGCCAAACCCTGTCCAGCCAGGACTCGTTTAGTTAAAGCTATTAGCTTTAATTCAGTGAGCTACAATTACCCTCTTCTGCAATGTGAGGGCCAAGAAACCTCCTGCACCTTTCTGAATCTCTTCCAGTTCTGTCCAAGCATCTACCTCCCACGGTGCATGAACTGCAGCCGATAATCAAATGGAGTTTTAGGATTTCCTTTTTGGGTAAATGAAGTGCCTTCCCCAGCAAAGAAAATGGCAGGGCTTGGCATCTGATTGCTTACTGTGTAATACCTATGGGGCAATGTTGTGCCACACAATATTAATAGCACTGATTACACTGCTTGCCAAGACTTCCTTTGCTTCTGGGGAAGAAAACAGCTTCATTGGGCTGGATTGATTGATAAATTAGCATCACTTAAGCTCTGTTTTTTTTATTAGTAGTCTGTGATGCCAGAAGATGAAAATCAGTCATGGCCAGCCAAGGGAAGTTTGATTCTGTGGGATGTTCAGAATTTAGTTCAGTCCCCCAGAGCCTTGTGCTATTAGTTCATCAGGCAAACAGCTCATGTGGTTGTCTGCAAAAACCCAACAATTTAGCAAAAATAGGTTTGGCAAAATATTTTGTTTTGTGTTCTCAAAACTGCAGAGCAAATTTGACCCAACCAGAGCCCAGATTTATAGAGAGGAAATGTACTATTTAGGTGCTTCAAACTGTTCTGAAGCAGTAATTAAAACCACATAAAGTGTTTTTAATTATTGCTTCAGAATAGTCTGAAGCACCTATTGTATGCATAGACATATATTGTAGTTGTCTAGTATTCACCCATTCATTTTTTTGTGGTGACATCACTGTGTGACACCACTACCAGTATACTTGTTTAGATGGTTAATTGCTCAGTTTAAAGCTAACTGCCAAATGCCTAACCTTTAGCCTTTAACTTTTTACATTTGCAAAAGGATAAGTGGAGAATGTTTCCCAAGCCATCATTGCTCTGGGAACAATCCCTACTGCCAAACTGGAACATGACACTAAAACCACAGGACTAGCTGCTTTTCATGGGCCTACTCCATTCAAACACTTCCATCAGCAGCGCAAACTCGCTGAGTCAGGTGTAAAAAGTGTTGTGTGTGTTCAGTATGCTGTTGACATGCTTTTATGACTATTTCTAGAACAGCAGAGCCCAGTAATTCTCTCAATGCAGTAGATTGAGAGAACTTGAAGTCTGAAGGTTTGAACAGTTTAAACAGACAACACTGAAAATAACTCATTGTTTATTGAATGATCCTATATACATTATATGAATGATTGTATTCCTGAGTAAAATAACCCTGTAGACTCTCCTAATCATTATACTAAGAACTGCCTCTTATCAATGTAATGCACAGCACTATGTTAGCCTCTTGTTAAGGGCCAACAAGTTCCCTGACAAACTAACCAAGGTTTGTAGACACCTGCTCATTCAATATTTCTCATGAAATCAGTGGGGTGTTTGCTGTTAGAATTTGAATGCAGTCAGCCACAAGAGCATCAATGAGGTGGATGATTAGTTCAGGAACACAGACACCCCTTGAACTGAAGCAAAGGGTGCTGGGTGCAGATCCATCACTCCAAAGCATACAATTTCAGTGGTCTGAAAATATTAGGGGCTTTGTACCCCTCTAGCCAAAGCTTCGCATTGGGTGTGGTGACCACAGGCTCATCAATTGCTCCTCCAAAGCAGTGGATCAGCAGTGGGTTGTCTGGATACATTTGGACATAAAGTAAACCGTTGAAAGGTGAGTGCTTTTGTGTCACGTTCCCCTCCTGTATGTGTGTGGAAAAACTGAGAGCACCAACTGAAGCTGCCATACTTGACTTGAACGTGA
>JBBPDC010000007.1:7525091-7550400 GCA_037974485.1 Hemigrammopetersius urotaenia | reverse complement strand
ACAAACAGAAAACAGGAATGGAAACAGAAACCAAAAAACATGGCACGGCTACGCCAGTCCGGGCCGTGGCCGTGACATTTTGTGCTTTTTGCAATGTGCTTCAAATCTATTCTGCTGCATAAAGCTCCAGAGCATGCCGCTGTAAAAGGCAACCCTAGCCAAAAAACAGATGGAAATTTGAGAGACTGACTATCAATTCAGAGGTAGTTTCACTTCCAGTTGTGCTGAGGTGATTGCCTGGACTCTGTACAGTTTTACTGTAGATCTAATAGAATCCAGACTCTGCTCCAGAGTAGTGGTAGCTTTCCAACATCTCTGGATTGATGGCACTAAATCCTACTCCTAATAAGTTCTGCTATGGAATATTTAACCTCAGTTGTGTTTTGACACAACAAGGGAAGGTTGGTATTATTCAAAAGGAACATTGGAGCAAATGTGTCTAAGTGTGTTCAGAGTAATTTGCATTCTGTTGCTTCTGTGAGAGATTTTAGGCTCATATGTGACTATTTTAAAAAGGTTTGGATTTTTTGGTGGGTAGCTTTATCCAAGTCATACATTTTCCTGGAAACTGTTTCTCTATTCCAGAGATGGCTTGCCAGTGACAATGAGAATGAAGGGCCAGTATTTCAAGTCTGTGACTGAGACAGTAGCCTTTACGTGTTTTAATGAAACAAGCACCCTGCAGTGAAAAGTGACTTGATAGGTAAAAACAAATAACATTAGCATGAATCAAGTTGTAAGCTTTTATTATGAATGCAGTAAACTTGATGTTTTTGGTATGTCTGTAATTATCCCATTCAAAGTACAGGGGCTTATTTTCCAATTCAGCAAATCAAAAACATCAAGCTCCTGAATGACTGCAAATGAAACATGCTTATTTTAAAGTATTTGGCCACTGTACTCCATGATAATAAAGTTCTTTACTAAAATTAACAGTGTCTGCACAGCTGAATTCTGGCCAGCTGGATTCTCAGAAAGCTGCAGATGAATACTCCAGCACTGTGATGTCTCTGGCTGGCCTTCTAAAGGGTCATATTTATCGTGGCAGCATCCAGGCTTTTCACTATGTCAGTGTCATACTTCTGTTTATTGACTTGTTCATTTTAAAGCCCCCTTTTTTGAATTACTGATTCATTGGATGAAGCCTCTTTCTTTCTTTCATGGGTAGCAAGGATGGGGAAAAGGAACAGGGAAGCAGTGGCCTGTCATTTGTGGTTGAATGGGAACACTGGATGGTCACATTAGTTACAAAAGTTCTTTGAAAAATATTATTTACATATAATGAATATATTTTCCAAGTGGCTTCTTCAGAGATCTTTTCTGGACCAGTGGAAAAGAGGACTGGATGAGAGCAGAGAAAATGCAGAGGTTATAAGGGAAACTGGGATTAAGTATTCAGTATTAGATATCGAACATCATGGTATCAGTTACATTAAATCCTCAAAAACATTTCTTACTAGAAAGCAGATAAAGAACAGACTCTGTGGGATCAATATCTGTGTGTGAGTACAATATGTGGAATCCAAAATCTTCTTGGGAGACTGGATGGACATAACTAAAGGAGACACCCTGCCAAAAATCTGCCAAAAGTTTCCTCAGCCCATTTTGGGAATATCGCTCTCACAGATTTATATGAGTGGAAGTAAACTTGGAGTTAAAACAAAACATACTGGTAGTTCAAAGAACTCCACCATCAATATGTGGTCTTAAGAGCTAGCTGCTGTCTTGTCTACAGTTGTTAGATGATGAGTGCAGAGTGCAGGTCCCTTTACTCACTATATAATGTACAATTATTAAGGAGGCGTAGAATTATTATTGACATTTTTGACCATTCCCAGGTAAAATCTTTTGGTACGTCCCTCATTTCTTATGCAGGACTATTTATAGGCTGCATGGCTGTTGCATTCATGTTCACCTTTAGTTAAACTTGGTTCATGGGTGGACAAAAAACTCGATCACTCCAATTCACACAGATGTACTGCTTCAGTTCTTTCAGTTTTACACACCTTCTCCTGTTGTCTTAGTTAGGAAAGAGACCTTTCCTAAAAACTTCTGTGCCTTTACTCACCTCCCGGTTACTGCAAGAGCTAAGCAATTCAGAGCAATGCAATAAGATAAAAAATGCTGGTAAGATAAAAACTCTTGCAGATTCACAGAGCAATACTCAGCAATACTCAAAAGACAGGAGACAGACATCAGAAGGGTTTGGGTAACCCTCACAACAGCACAGGTTCAAAGTAGCAAGTGACTACTCCAATGGAAGCATAGTTTCAGTTAGAAATGTATAGTGTTTTTTTGATGGAAAAGTAGGGCACTATGATATGCAACAACTGCTAATCAGTGAATATGAAAACTCTACGTAGCTAGAGGCAGTAGTTCATGCTGTAAGTATGGCTTGGCAGATAGTACTGTTTATATAAGCCATGTTTGTTATTCCCTCAAAAGTGATCTATGAATCATGCTATCACTCTTTTTGCCAGGGGTGTAGTTGGAGAATATGTGTGACCTGGAAATACTTTCATGCCACAGATACCACTGGTACAGTAGCAGGACCATCCTGAGTTTTATACTTAATTGCAAAACTGAATGGTCAATGTGATCTTAGTGCAGGTTGAGCTATTTTAATTTCTGGTTAATGATATGCAGTTTAGATAACGAATTAATAAATATAGAAATAGATATAAAAGTTGAAGTTTTTTTAAGACTATCCGCAAAATATGTTCTTTGTCACGGGTTGTTCAAACTTTGGCAGCATACTTTTTAAGAGTGTATGTTTTTAAACTCCCTTTTGCATTGGTTTCCTTCGTTGCATCCTTGAAGGATTCTGCCTGCCGTTGGTGTGTTCAAGATCTGAGACAGCAGATCTGTATATCTGTGCTATAAAAGTCTTCAGTGGATTAATGATCTCTGCTGCTGTGCCGTAAGTGGCCTAACCAAACACATCTCAGGAGCACAAGCCTTTCTGATATCACTTTCATATTGTGATATTAACAACAGCTGGTTTCACTCTGACTGTTCAGTATTACTCAGTCCCCTCAGGGGTGTTCCTGAAGTGTGTGCTAGGAAGTAGGTAGTTATGGGATTGTCTCAGCCATTCAGATTACTGAAGGCAGGAAAATGTCTTCTGGACAAAAAGAGCTGAGGATGATGACTCCACCTCAATGGCTCCTTGTGAAAGGAGTCTTTCTGTATGGGAACTTTTCTGAGTCTAGGATGACCTGTGCTGTACAGGGGCAGGAAGAGTCTTGATTAAAAAAAACTGCTATAAAATCTTATAACTGAGTTTATTTGGAAGATTCAGCAGAAAATGTCATTTATTAATATGAACAAAACTGCAAACTGCATGTTTCTTTAAAACACTTCGAAATACATTAATGGAAATGCATAAACTAGAAGCATTTTAAAAGGACTTCACAGAACAGGAAAATTACTTACAACGATGTATCAGGATCTGTTTTACTGTAACAGAGACCAGTGTTTTTTTAGGAATGGCCTTTGCCTACTTAAACAGTTCTTCTCTATGATGGAGAAACTCTTTTGTAGTTCTCAATGTAACCTTTAAATACATGGCTCTATGTAACACGAAAAGGGTTCCACTGTTGTTAAACAACATACACTATAGAACCCTTACTAAGAGCATAGGAGAATTGTCATCACATGAACGGCTAACTAAGCATTGAAAATTCATTGAAGACTTTTTTAAACACTTGAGGGTAATTTTTAAATGATTTTAAATGCTTGATTGTAGCTGCAGCACATAGATTTACAACTTCAAAGATTTATAGCAAGAGGAAATGAAGGAAGCCATCCATATGAATTTGAATATTGCAGTGTTCATGTTGTTTTTTCGTTTATAACTGACTGATTCACAGAATCTCTCTTTCTGTCTTTGACATTTGAAAGAATTCACACCCACCCATCAGTTCTTTACAGAAGTAAACTCTTTCCACATTCTGTCTTTGTCACTTCATCAGTGCATTTAAATTGTCCCACTCTGACCCCCTACTCCCCCTCCCACCTTCCCCATCACTCTGAAAGCTTCACACCCAAACTCAAAGGCCGGTAGCTGAAAGGTTACATTTTGGAGGCAATCTGCCAAGAGTGCCAGCGATTTCAGCTACATTACAACTTTGTGTTTGGGGTGTACTGCTTCACAGCTGCTCAAACACAGATGCGGGCCATAGAATGATTGGTGTTTACCCATTAGAAATGCTACACAGAATTCTCTATACAAGAGCTGAGGCAGCAGGATCCTAGCTTATTAGAAAGTTCAGCTTTGAACATTTAGGGTACTGTAAAGCTTTGAATATTTCATTAACACGAAATAGCAGTATAAGCAACATCATTATAATTTCATGAACATGATCTCAAGGAAAGCTCTTTTATATGAAAATGTGATTTTCTTAATATTAAGGCATGCCTGGTTCCAGAACAAAACACTGAGAATGCATCTGAAATAAAGGTGCGGGTGTATTAGAAATGAGATGAGAGCATAAATAAATGCATATGTATCACATCGTATAAAGTAATCGCATGTTTTCTCTTTGGAATATTTAAATACTATTTGCCAAAACATGCAGGTTGATGAGCCTTCTATGTTTTCCCAATGTTAGTGATCAGTATTCAGTATTATTAATGAAAGACGATAGCAGCATAGGAATGTGTCAGGTTTTGTCAGATTTAAAAGCACTATGCAGATTAATTAGTCTTCATACTGCACTACTAGAACTCCTACATATCGAAAAAAAAGTTATCCGCGTGCCCTGGCTCTGCTCTTAAGTAGGAGTCTTCCCTAAAGCTCAGCTGAGGATGCAGCTTGTGCTTCTGCACCATGTGAAACTCTTTCATAAACTTTTATGTGTTGTGTGTTATGTGCAAAGTATTATGTGTTATTCACCTATAATCACTTAAAATGTCAGTAAATTTCCTAATTGATTCCATGAAGTAATTCTTCTCTTTATAGAACTTTTTAAATGGCAAAACAGGATCCCTCCCTCCAGTCTAGGCACTACTCCAACAGGTTAACTGTCCTGGGGATTCAACTGTATTTATACTAGTTATAAATAGGAGAGCATACATTCTGCATTCATACTGTTAGAACTGCTTTGAGGATCCAAAGAACCTTCTGAATTTAACATATATTTCATATAACCTCAAATGCAATCTTAAACGGATTCTACAGATGGATATAAAGAAAGGCATTAATTGCTCCTGGCTTATGGCATATTTATTAAAAGAGTAAAAATCTTTTTACAGATAAGGTTTCTCTCTCTCTCTCTCTCTCTCTTTTTCTCTCAGATGAGTAAATAAATCCCATCTTTATCATGGCTCCATCAAATAGCTACATTCAGAACTGCAGGCCTGAATGTTGAGTGACAGCAACTTTCTGTCTTCTGCCCCTTGACCTCTTGTTCTTGGCACCAAACTCACACAGATGAGAATTTTCAGTTTAATTGTTTCTCCAAACAGCAGGGACAGGGTCAGATCTTGGCATGTAATTTTAAAATGATTGATTTGTGTGTGTGTGTGTGTGTGTGTGTGTGTGTGTGTGTGTGTGTGTGTGTGTGTGTGTGTGTGTGCGTGTGCGTGTGCGTGTGTGTGTAAATTCTACAGAATTTCAGTATTAGGTATCCTAGTAGTAGGACCGGATTTATGTAGAACATCTGCAGGGGGTTCTTTAGCCTTCTGTTGCGTGGGATCTGTGTAGATGCTGTAATGAGTGATTTACAGGAAGCTACTGGTGGTTTTTTATATTAAGAAGACATGATGTGGATTTCAGGACATGTGTATTAATAAATCTTCCCATGACCAGTTCCTGAAAGAAAACTTAATTTATGGTTCAGTGTATTTTAACCCTCCACCCAGAACCACTAATAAAAAAAGTATGACATATTTGTGTAGCTTCTGCCAAAACAGTATGTACAGAGCATGATGGATGTAGTTTGATATAGTATGTAAACTGAAAAAATTAAGCTTTAAAACATTTTAATTCAAATATTAAATGTTTTAAACAAATATTTTTTTACTAAATACAGTAAAACTAAGATAAAACCAAGACAGCAGCTTAGCCACTCCCAATCATGCTGAAATGATAGGATAGTGTAACATGTAAAACATAAAAATGAATTATCAACAGACACAACTAATGACACACTTTTTTTTGTTAAAATACCTCAATTCAGAATGTGTTACTGATTTCACTTGATATTTAGTATGAAATGCCACACTCTTCAGATCACATAGATTGAATATTAGCATTGTGGTGAATTCTAGCTATAGCAATGTGTAAGGCCTGGCATGGGAGACGGAGGGGAGCGACAAGCAAACAACACTGAACGGTCCATTCCTGAGCAGCCTTCCAGGACTTTCAGGTGATGCAGACCCATTAGGAATAGATCTGCATCACCTGAATACTAGGGGCAGGACCTATATATTGACGAGATTGGCTTGAAGGCAGCGCGAAGTTTACTTTCCTTGTGTGAGTTTCTGAACCTGTTTTCCCTAGTTTCCGTTTTGTGCTTTTGACCCTGTTTCTGATCATCTCGACTTCTCTTTTTGCCTTTTCGGACTTTGTACTTTTGCTGCTGTGGATTTTATGGTTTTGACCCTGGGCCTGTTCTTGGATCACTCTTTTTGACCTGTTATTAAAATTGTTCCATTTTTTCTACTCTGCGTTTGGATCCTTTGTTTCATTACACAATGTAGTCCAGCTCGGAAAGGAACAATTTAAACTGGAAACTCAGTGTAATGTTGCCAGTGAAAAAAGCCGCTATTTGTCATTAGACTGAATAGGATTTTGTCTGTGTTCTGTAGAGTTTATCCAGTCCAGACATTTCCTTTGAAAGAACTTATTTGGGGCTGAAATATGGATGAGTTGATTCTCAGTGTGTTTGTTAATTAGTTGATAAACACTCAAATGTGCAACTTTGTAGCCCTCCAGGTATGGCAATAAACTCTTTAGTCCTTTAGATTAAATCAAGCGAGTGGAATGATGCACACTCATTCTTTTTGGTTCATTTAATTTATTTGAAGTCTCGGAATCTGTGAGATATATTGGTCCTACCTCTTAGAGAATGAGAATGATGAAAATGAGTGCTTAGCTGTTTCTGCCCCCCACTATGCTGTAGTTATTAGAGGGGTCGCTGGTGGCCTAGTGGTTAAGGGGCCACTCAATTTGACTGTATTATGCGTGGACATTCAGGGCTACAGCTTGAAATGTTTTATGAATAGCCCTGAATCTCAAAAATATGAATAATCAATCGAAACCCTCATATCTAACCATAACTGCTTGTCATTCCAAGCTTTCATGGAGCAAACCCCCTCCTGCCAACAAATCAAAACTACAGCCCACTGCCAAACCAATAGCCTTCCTCCACAAATTAAAGTACAGTCCCAAATGTTTCAAGTTCCTAACAACACCTCAGCAGTAGAGGGTTTAGGAGAAGAAGAACTGTTCCTTGAAAGTTATGGATGAACTGCAAGAATGTGGGCAGGGAAGGCTTCTCTAGGTTTATACATTTAAAAGTTAAAGTTTCATCTGCTTGAGAACGTAAACATGGATGTGATTGTAAATGTTATGTGTCTGCGCACAGCAGAAGTATGTATGTGTGTATTGTGTATGTGTTTATACGTTAGTAGACAAACAGACCATCCACTGCTCGTGGATGATGAGGGGGGCGAGATGTGGTATGTCTTGGCTGCAGCCTGATGCCCTGACCACACACACACAGCTCCAAGCAGTGACTTACAGAGGCATACACACTTTGTCCTGGCATACACTCACATCCCAGGCTGGTTTGGAACATTTTCCTTAGTGCGGAAAAGCATGTTCATCTCAAGACCTCCAAATCCTCTTCCTGACTTCTCCTTTCAACATATTTACTTGGGAGAAATGTCCTCATTGCCCTTACAGTAGTGGCCAAACAATTAAGGCCACCTGCATAACTTTGCAATATGTTTTTAAAAATTGATGGACTAACATACAATTAACACTAAGTAAAGTCAGTATTACAGCATTACAGTTAATTATCAAAGTGCTTTATCTTGATATAGGCCCTTTAAAAGATATAGGCATTTTATCATCAGATGTAATACTTTAATTTTGCATGTATTCTGTATAGCACACAACAGGATTTATTGACTTAACAGCAGAACGTTCTGGTACTATTAATAACGTTCTTAAACGTTAAAGAACCACTTCCACCATTTATCATTCATCTCTAACCGGACGCCACAACAACCAAAAACAATGCAAAGGATATCTACTGTTTCTGTAAATAATTATTCATTTAGAAAAAATCCGCAACAGACTGAAGCCCTGACTGAAGTGCGAATAAGCGGTTTACTGTATTCATCACATAAAATAATGGCTCTGTTTTAAGGCTTGTTTTTCATCCTCATCCATCTCCTTTACTACAACATTCTCTGAAAAACCATTAACTGGAAGGTTTATACAGAACCCAGTTGCATTGTGCAAGACCACTTTTTGGCACCTTTGTGTAAGGGTACCACTTTGCAGATACAAGGTTTTATTAAAATAATGGTCGTTTCTTTAAAACTGTCAGTATTTATAAGTGCATAAATCTGCAGACAGTGTTAAGTTAAAGGCCCAGACTTTAGCCTTCCCTATAAACTTGTCAAAATGCGACTAGACTCAGCTTCAGTGCCGTCTTTGGCTACTGTGTGTTATGACCTCACCTCTACAAATGCAAACAGGCATGACTCAAAAATTATTGCACCCAGGGGCTTGTAATATCAGCGAGCACAGACATTGCTTAATGAGCCCCAAATGACCTCCATCTCCATCAGCAGCTCCCCTTTAATGCCTGTAAATACACTCCCATGACACTAAATATCCTGCATTGTTTAGTCTTCGTTCTTTCTATCTGCATGAGAAAAGCCAGTGACAGTGGCTTAAATACATTTTCATCATACTTGAAGACATTTTCATTACATGATCTCAGCATTTCTTCTTCTGAGATTTGATAAGATGGAACAGATAAAAAGACAAACCTTATTTGATAGTGTAACAAAACTGTAACTCTAGCTTTGTACTAAATCCTATTAAATAGGCTCCATTAGCCACCCCCATCTACGCAGGGCCAGGGGTTTGTAGAGTTTTCAAGAACTGACTGTAGACTGTTCAAGAAACATAAAAATCAAGACTGTAGACATTTCTCACCCTTTTACGACACATTAATTGCTCTCTGAAGCCAACTAATTATTAGCTGAGTTCTAGAAATCTGTTTTTAATTTTAATTTCTTCTTTTGTGAGAAACATGGTCTGATATTTTTCATTGTCTTGTTTTTAGACTATTGACCCACAGCCACAGAGCTGTTGATGTTAAATACGCTTTGTCATCTCCTTAACTGACAAAAAGAAAGTAAATACTACACACTTCTGTAATTGTGGGCCTCTCATACTGAGCTGACACTCTGATTTAACCCCATCAATTCCATTCTTCACTTATATAATCATGTAGTTATTGAATAAAATAACCACATGATTATATGAGTCTTAGGATGTGAACAGCAGTGAAGGGGTTAAACCACATTTCGTTAGCAATGTAGTTGAAGAAAAAAATATTTATGCCACTGTAACAGTCAATATACCTCCATCCAAATGTAGCTTTTATTTTTCTGCATTATTTGAACACAGCACTTGCCCTGTACATTGTGTAAAACAATTATGATGAATTAAATGATAGAAATGCTTAGAAATCAAAATTATTTGTAAAAGAAATTTTCAATTAGAACAAATCTTGCCTTTTCTTGTTTAGTTACTGGTTATGAGACACTTGTGTTTTTGACAGCAATAATATCTATTACCTCTGTGTATATATCAATTTATTTAATAAAGATTTTAATAAAGGTTTTATGTCTTATTTGTGACCTTCCATGATACTTTGATCAAACACCATATTTTTTGTGGATATCTCCAGAATTTTGTGGATATCTCCAAATTATCCCTTTACATCCCATTGAGTTTTGCTGTAAATGAAAAACAAGTGAAGGGTGGATTTGAGCTGGAGAATCCTACATTCCCAGTCTCCCCCTCCCTCTAAATTCCGCTGCTGATCGTGAGGTTACTGCATCACAATACCAAGTGTGTACACACAGGTGAATGCCATTTCCTCTCACGGTTTCACACCACCGTGTGTACAAACTGAAGCCGGTATTGAAGTGTGCCTCTTCTCGGCTCCAGTGTCCATGCAGGTTGTATTCTGCTTGCTGGCTGTCTCACTTGTCTGTGTTTGAATACCTAAAGGCCGCTTTTCCATTGTAGTACAATTCTTAGCCACTGACATGACCTTTGCACCCTCTTATGTTCAGAAAAGTGTATTTCAAAGATGGTTAGTGTGTCAGCCTGAACTTCACTATACAAAGCGGTTGATATGGCATTAATGTTCCACCAAGATCACCTTAAATTAAACCACAGTCTCCACAGTGGTTCATAAATATGCCTCATAATGGGTAACTTACTTCGGTCCACTGCAGAGAGACAGAAATTCTTTATTGCCAAGTATGACAGGAATTTGCTTCAGCAGTCTGCTGTGCAACAGCCAGCTCAAAAGAATGTACAAAGACCTATACAAAAAGAACACATGAGGATAAACAGCAATAAGCCATTTTAGTAGGTGCACCTGCCTTGTGTCTACACTCATTGTCATCTTATCACATAGCTGCACTTTGTGGTTTCTAGTTACAGACTGTAGTCCCTCTGTCACTTTGCATACTTTTTCCTCCTTTACATCATTTGCTGATTTTTTCAACACTGTGTACAGTTGACGGCCGCATTGGCATGGCATCGAAGCCACAATTAAACGATTACTGAATTAAATGAATTAAATTCTTTGAGTAAATATTAGAAGTGTGCCTATCCAATACTCAGTAATTGTAAGAGTGCAATAGGGCCAATATAACTTCAGAAAATGCCTGGACTACAATGTAAATGCTATGCTAAACTCAACATGCCGTAAAGAGAGATACACAGATGAGGACACAAAATGCAGATGAGCAGCTAGACCGGCTCACTACTCTTTACGTAGTGCACTGGGTAGGAGTTGAAATACATTCTCCTGCACAGTGGATAATAAGTCTAACAGTGAGCCACAGGTAAACAAACTGTGCTCTGTATGGCTGTAGAGAACTCAAATGTTGCAACATATAGCATATAGATTTAGGAGGGAGCCTTTTTAGACTCATAGTGCATCCAGAAATATGTATTATTAGCTGCTTAGTTTAGGGGAGGGAGAGGCCTGCATCAGATTGGTATTGGTATCGATATGAAGTGATATTATACCACCCCAGCACATGAGGCTATAAATGGCATCTAGCTTGTATATTAATGAACATGCAAGATTTCACACTTCAAAGTGCCTGCTGAATACCTGGAAGTCCAGCAAATGAGATAAGGCACTCCCTGCTCCTTTGTGTTCTGAGCGTCGTTTCTCAAAAACACTGTGATACTAAGATTACCTCGTCTAATGGAGATAGCATTTGAAGGGATACTCCGTATGAAGATGTTTCATGCTGATTTTGGAAAGCTCACCTAGTGTCATGATTCATTTTAGAGCAACCAAACATTTGTTAAATCCCAGTATTCATTTTCACGACAAGGTCCTGGGAGCACGGGGCTTTTCCAAATGTTTGGTTGTTCTAAAATGAATCATGACAGTAGGTGAGTTTTCCAAAGATCAAACTGAGAGTACCCAGCAATCTATCATACCACCATTTACAGTTAGAAAACAGTATCTCCAGTTTACATTGATATCAGGCCCAAGAAATGTGTTTTGAAATCAGATGATAAAGCAACCAGACCAGTTAGTTCTGATTAAACATATTCCTCCTGTTTGAGCTATCTTTACAGCTGTCTGAGCCATGAAACAGTCCTGATGAAGTGGAGGGCTTAAGGCACATATCAGCTACAGCCTCACTGAGCCTGGTCTGCCGTCCAAGTAATGTTTTTTGTTGAAAATATGTCTGAAAGTCCTGGATAATTTTACATCGCCAACTAAGGCTCCATTGAGCTCTTGACTGGAAAACTTCAAGGGGTATAAAACCACAGAAATGCAGGTATGTGTGTGTGTGTGTGGGAGGGGAGTGAGTGTGTCTTTAGGTGTGCATGTAAGCAAAATCATGGGTTGCACACAAACCCTAAGGGATCCGGAGCGTCTGACACAGTTGAATTCAATATTACAGAGCAGTGATTTACAAAATCCACTGGATGACTTTCTAAACAGCTAAGTATATTTTATATTTCTGTTTATAACACATTCATTCATACAGTGCTTGAAAAACAGTTTTCCATTTAAGGATGTATATACTTCCAGGACCCATAGACACTGTTTATTGCAGGATACCAGGGTTACTAAAATATTTTTAAAAGTTAATCCATCAAAGTCAGTGATGTTTACATAAGCATGTGTCAGATGCTGTTTAAAGCATTATTTCTAATGTCTGCTGCTTGAGCTGCCATGTGTCATTACAGAAGATTGACTACATCATTCCTGAGGCTGCAACATTTGTTGTAGAAGTGCTTTCTAATGAATAATATGCTGAAATCAAAGGCATTATGTGGGCCAGGAACTGCAGTTAAGTGTTTTGGCAACATGTTAGTAGACAGGAAGTGGCAATGAATAGCTTATTGATACTCTCTGGGTTGTTCAGTGGGTGTGACCGTGCGACATAATTGGATAGCTGTTTGGCCAAGAACAGCTAGGTCACACTTTGTTGAGTCTGAGTTGGCCCAGCTTCAGTGTCCTGGAGCTGAGGTCACTGCATGATATACTCCAGCATAGGGCAGGGATTTGCCCATAGCAGTGCGTAATTTACTTTCCCCAGACATGCACACACCCTTAAACAATGGGCATAATATTTACAGTGCTGGGAACTTTGTAAAAGTATAAATATCACAGTAACTATTGTAAGCGCTCTATGTACTTCTGTATATCTACAATAATTCAGCCAGTGTTTTTACAGCTAAAGACTGTACAAACAATAATACATTGTTCTTGGAATTACACCAAAATGTAGCCATTATGGTGAAGGTCAGTAGCCGCTGAGCTTGTGCAACCTTCCCTGACCAGTCTTGTGGAAGCTACACTATACCTTAATACACATACTGTAGATTTAACACAACCTGCTCATTCACTAAATCCACCACATATATAATGTCCTTTCTCATTTTACTTTCTGTGGCTTTCAGGGATAGTTCAGTTTTACAGGAATTTACTGTAAATTATACAATAAACTGTTAAGAATAGCAAAACGCAATAACACACTATTATTTAAGAAAATGAAAAGAAGATACAGTGCATGAATGCATCATGAAACTCATATTTAACTTAAAAGTTAAAGCTGATGGCTAATCATTCAGGCCTTGTCCTCTCTGCGCCTGATGTGCTGCACCACAAATAACACCACACTTTACTCTCCTGGGCATAATGTAATTATCATAGGTACATAAGCAATACTGACTCATGCTGCTTGTTTAATTACTTCACTTGGAATTAGTGCTGCACAGTGTCTTTTTGTGTTCTAGCTACTCAGAACAGTATATTGTGATGCACATCATTGTGCATCATACACATTGTTTAAATCAGTGTTTAAATATTGCTCCGAAGGGTTCATTGTTGTCAGAGTGTGCAGAGCAGGCAGCTGATCTATACTGGTCACTAGGCAGTTTTAGCCTGATAAACAAATAATCATTTCCCAGAATTATAAAAATACAGTGCACGGAAGTACATACTGTGATGTTGGCCTGAGGAGGGGCTGACACACACTGCCTGGAAAGCCAAACAACCCAGAAACACATACACAGACTGGTGTGGGTGCAAAGCAGAATGTTATTTATATGTTTCTGAAAACAAAACAAAACCAAATAAAGCACAGCCGACTCTGGCTTAACTCTTTTTCACAGTCGCTCCAGTCTGTGTTCTCTCCGGGTATTTAAAAAAATGCCCTGGATCGAAAAGCCTCGTTTTTTATAGTGCTCCTCCCCTAATCCCCTGCAGCTCTCACTTAACAGGGGAGGAGCTCTGCACACACCTTCTGGTGCCCTGACGGCAGATTCACCTCTCCATCGCCACATTACCCATGACAGTGCAGATTTCCAGTTGAATTGTTGCTGTTGTATATATTAGACAGCCCATATACTGGACTGAGAATAGGCTAATATTAATAGGTGTAATGCTATGGCTTAAAACACCCAACCATATCACAACAAGCTTATGTGTGCTTCTCACACTTGAACTGTGTGACTCTCCCTAGTCTGACCTAAATCAGTCACCACTGTAGTTACCCACAGCTGTGGCGCTCCTCTCATTTTTTCAGAAAATCCTGATTATCATTATCTAATCCAATGATTTATTCTTTCAGAGGTTGTTTACAAATCTTAACTTCACATGGCAGAAGAAGTTGAGGGTAATTAGATATTGGCTTGATGATCATACAGTGCATGATGATGAGGCCAGAGGGAGGTGGCCTGATTGCATGAGCAGCTGTGCTGAAATAGGATTGCATGAGAGCCTGGTGCTAATGAAATCTTGCAGATTGTTGTTTCGAGTCTTTCTTGTGACTGAACATCTCTGCTCCCCTGAATTCAGGTTGGTGTCGGAAAATGGCTTCAAATTATGGTGACTGTAATAGGTGTGCAGTATTCCTTACATGTTTACACCATATCACTGTTGAAACAAAACCTCTTCATGCCTGTAATTTTTGCATTATTTGACATAATTTGACAACAACAGCTACTTTCTACTATCATGTTAACATATAATGATGCATACTCCAGGCCAAATTACATTTTTATTTTCTAAGTGAAAACACATTACTGTAAACAAACTATGATATTGACATACGCTCTTACTCAAGAGTCATTTTAGAGATGTTGGCCAGGAACATGTTAGAAGTTGTGCTCAAGCATTATTGGTGTGCAGTGTTTGTCCAGATGAGGGAAACCCCAGTCTGGTGAATGGAGGACAGCATTGTTACCCACTAAGCTACAGAAACTGATACACCAGTAGACCATAAAACACAGTACAATGCCCCCAGTTTGTCAGGCCTATCTTGTGTGCTGATCGTGGATGTTGTACGATGACAAGTACACTTATCCACTAATTGTGATGCAACAAAGTAGTGATCATATGATGTACACAGATTCAATGCATTACTTTTTTTAGCCTAGATTAAAGATTGTACATGTACTTTAGTGCAGACCCAGCAATTCCCATCAATCCCTGATGCAGTAATTCTTATGCTAAGCACAGGAGCTAAATTTTAAACTCTGTCTAAGCTGATACCTCCCTGAGGCAGGAATAAGCCACTAAAAAGCACAGTAAAACCCGCAGTCCCCCTTACTGTGCCCCACTAGACACCCCGTTGAGGTTTCCCTTGTACAAACCGATGGGAATGGATTAGAGTTGCTGGTGCTGCTGTATGATGAGCTAATGCTCTGCTCTGCATTGCCTCATTTGGCAAATACGTCCTCAGCGTGTGACAGCGACCCATTTGGACTCGCTTATACACTTTCCATCACTCTCACACTCTCTTAGACTCTCTCTCTCTCTCTCTCTCTCTCTCTCTCTCTCTTCTTTTCTAACACAAATCCCCTTGTTAATAAAAGTCTCTGCTCTTTATTATGAGCTAGATGATCTTATTGGGATGGGGCTCTTCACTGTAATGACGTAAGAGTCATTTATGAAGCCTGTAGTCTAATACTGAGCATACTGGGTCACTGAGTCCAGTCATTGATTCACAAATGTCATAGTGCTGTGCTTCTCACACAGAGACCCCTAGTGTTTGTAAAGCAGGACAGCTTTTCTTATTTTTCACTTTATTATTATGATTATTTACTGGTTTGTGTTCACATAGTAATAACTTCTATCATTCTATTGTTTGTATTTTTGATGAAAAAAGCAGCAAATGAGTAAACATCACATTAATTTGGTAAATATATCTGAGAAATAAAAAACACAGCATCCTTGTTGTAGATGAAGTGCTGGGCATTATTGACCCAATTTACACCTGGTCACTTCATGTGGCTGGTATCTGGATTATATCCTGAAAATGCTTTCGTCACTTGTGTTTACTCTTAGCAGTCAAGCGTGTCTCTGGCCAGACTGAAATCTGTGGTGAGAAATTAGCTCATACACAAAAACAAATCTGTGTTGCTCTACATTTTCTGTTGTAATTTGTTTCTAATAAGAGACTTGCAAAACCAGTGCTCATGCAGATCTCATTCATAAGCCAAATGAAGAACAAAACTGATTCATTTAATCAGAAGCATTTACTGTATTTCCATGATATATTTTCACATGCCAAAGAGTGTTCAAGAAAATACGTTTGGCTGGGAAATAGCAGACCTGTGTGAATCCCCCTTTCTGCTAAATACCTATAGCCACCTGGAACACAGTACTGAGTCAAATGTAAATGTCAGTTAAACCAATGTCTTCCATGTAATAATCCACAGTACAGTTTCATTAGAGATGGGTTATTTAATGTGGTATATATTGTGGAAAATGTCTTCTTTAACTGCTTCTGCTGCAAGTCTTGTTACTAGAAGGTCAAATGTTACTAGAAGGTCATTTAAATGAAACCAGATTTGAGGCCATAATAAAACCTTACATGATAACTATTTAAATAGCATTCCAAAAGAAAGGTGGCTTTAAGACAAGTTTAATGTACCAACAAGTAGGCCTGTTAAGAGCATAAAAATCTGGCCGACACTTAATTTCTTTATAAATAACTGCATTTAACATTTGAATAGGATGAGAATTGATTGAATTTAACTGATTTCAATACCAATATTTATTGATACTCTTATTGAGACCGCTCTCCCTAATTTGGTACAAAAAATAAAGATATCACATGAAAAGATGTGGAAAGATTCAACAGTTAGTTTGTTATTACTTTTATGAGAAATAACGAGCTATACTGTTGCTTGCGTGTCCTGTATATATAATGAGGAGAATCACAACAAGCATCTGGTAGTCCAGCATTAACTTTTTGAACATGCTGCCTTGTTAGAATGTGTTCATCCTACAGAAATACTGATAGCAGCAACATTTGTCCAAGAATGCATCCATTTTACCAATTCAGCACTGGCTCTCTATACACATCCATATATTTGAATGGTCTTTTGGTCTTTTTTATTTAAAGTGTGCAATGAATTTACAAAACTAATTGCCTTTTCTTTTTCTGCTCAAGCATCTTGGCTTATTTTCTGAAGTCATTTTCAGGGATTATGCTTTTTGTTGTTTATTATATTTGTTGTTTCTTATGGCCTCATCTATAAGCATATTTGACAACAAATAAGGAAACCACTGAACCAGCAATGATTCAGCCCAGGTCTTCTGTCAGTTTTGACATTTTTTAATGATGCCATTCAGAAATGCTCTTGGGTTAGTGTGAAACCGTAATATTTTCAGTGCAAAACGCTTCTTTTAAAGTTTCCTGTCATTTAGAAACAAGATCCACTTAAACATTAGTGGTTGATTTAGCATAGTTGAGGCCACTGCGCTGGTCACACATTTCCTGTGGCAACAAGTGCTCGGTTTTTTCCTTTCCACCCTTTGGCTTCTGTTCTCTGTCCTCTCCACATATAAAGACATGGCTCATTTTAGCAGAAAATTTGTAGTGCATCTGCAAACATATTTTATGATCAAAATATTTTTTCAATGTGTTGAGATTAGTTTCTCTTTAATAAAAGTAATAAGCAATTGTGAGAAGTGTGATTATTGACTACATTTCTTTTTTTGATTGTTGGCATTCCAGTAAACAGGGCTCCAACTCGTTCGCGACTGACAGCAGCGTTGACAGATTGAGTTTCGTTTGAAAAGATTCATATGATGTGTTCTAAAATATACGAAAATATATGCAAAAAATAAACATTAAGTACACTAGAAATTGTGTATTTATATCACATTTGACAGAGATTATGGCTCCTAAAAAATAATTTGGCTCCCAAATATTTTGTGCTCCTAAGGTTTTTATTTTGTCTGGAACCCTGGTAAATGTTTAATATAGTGTAGATTCACAGGAAACTAATGTTAAAGCAGAAAAAATTCTTTGTGAAATTTTGGCCTCCAGTCCATTAGAAAGCAGACATTTATTCGCTTAAAACAGAAGTTTTTGAAATGTGGATGGGAAAAACACAGCTTCATTTTGCAAATGGTTATAGCTATTTTTATTTTTTGTGCATGCAGAACTCTCACTGAACCAGTCAAACCTTTATAAACCCAGAAAATGTGGATAAAAACTAGCTTCCACTCAATCACAGCATTTACTAACAACAGCTTTGGGAAGAAGACTGACCTTGTTGTTTTTGATCCTGGTCCATGAACATAATTGCCAATAAAGCTTCGTTTCTGGGAGAGCAGTAGGGATAATACCACTTCTCTTTAATGTTTGGGGGGATCTCATCACTCAAATAATGACATTTTTCACAGTGAGTCTAATTTGAACTGCATCTTAGACATTCACCACAATTTCAGTATAACAGTCAATGCCATGAGACCATCATGACTGTCTCATTTTCTTGCTGTGCTCCTATCTATGGTGGACCTCTCCGGTTACGGTGGTCTTTCTACTGGCCCTTCTGATTGCCATTGAGTTTCCTGTACTGAAGAGAAAAAAAATCATTAAAAAAACAGTAGACTACAGGAGCCATCAGAAAAAAAGTGCTTAATATATTTCTGCCCTGGTGGCATTAAAAGATGATGTTTGCTGAGAGAACAGAGTTATGGTGCGCTTCACCCATGAGCGTTCGAAGTAAGACTTTATGTTGTTTCCGATGGGATTAGTGGTTTATTTGGTATAAATCCCTCAGGTTCGGCTGAACTTTGAACCATTAAATCAAGCAAAGACTCAAATAAAGTAAGTATGTGAACAATATGAAGAAGTTCCACATAATCAACATCTTGTTTCATTACTTTACAGCATTTTACTGGATTTACAATTTCCTGCTGAGCTCAAACGAAATAGCTGTTTGGTTTAATGCTAAATTGATATGAACATGTTCTGGCGAAGCAGTACAGGAATGTAAAAGCATTAGCCCAGCTTTTTAGCCTAGTTTCCCAGGCTTAAGAAAATGTGACTTTGCGTTATCATCACACTCAATAGCACACAAATTGCTCTGTAAATTTTTCCATTGGGATTCTATTACCCCGGGATTTCTTTGTCCAGAAAGGAGGTTGTTGAGATGTTGGTCTCCAGATGCCTGTAGATTGTCCTGTAGATGCTTCACTGAGGCGGGTCACACTGCAGATGGTATGAATTTGGTCAGCTGGGACTGGAGCAGTGACCACTAAGTAGTCTGAATTGGAGACATTGGAGTCTGTGGTTTCACAACAGATGGCAGTGTTGCTGATGTATTAAGTAATTCTGGGCTGGAGGACTAACTATGAAGAGTAACACACAAATACACACACACACACATACACACGTGCACACATTTGAAATGTAGTGACCCAGATGTGGACCACCGTGAAAGTTTGTTGCGTTTCATGTAATCTTACAGTGTACTTAACATTAATATAAATACTAAAAATCTTAATAATGCTCTGATCAAGATCTTTTTATGACCAGTACTGATTTCTTTACAGCCGAAGAGGCTGGTTGGTGAATTATGGCTGATGTTTTTGTTAGTCTAGACACATGATACACACTTGCACATTTCCTGTACTTTCCAGTACAATTTGCGATATAAATTACATTATTTGTTCTTTAACGAGCCAAACTGCCATTTTAAGCAAAAAAATCAATTGCTCACTTCCCACTTACATAACATGAAATAAATAAATGAGTCATGCAAGTTCCAGTCATGCTCCAGTTTCTGTCATGTAACCATGATACCATTATGTGGCTGGAAAACTGGCCTGAGGTAACTGTGGCTTGTGTTAATGTATTTAATTTACAGTTATCTTTTCCTTAGAGCGGTAATGTTTTAATATCATTTGCAAGAATTATGTAATTAAAATGCCTTTTCATAGCAGTCAGAATGTTCACAGTAACTCTGTAGAACTTGAGTCAGTATTAGATATGACCCCAGAGATCTTCAGAGCAGGGCTTTGCATCCAGGTTCAGTCAAAAATCCAAGACAAGTCACATTCAGGGCTCCGGTTACAAAGTAAGAGAGCGGCCAGGACTGAACACATTCTTATCATGTTGGAATCCAGTTGTAAAGACACATTTACCAGCAATACACCGATAGAATGCTTTTCACTACTTGTAGAGCCATTTTTTTACCTTAATGTGAACCTTTCATTTGGAGGATGACAACTGTAGATACTCCTCCATTCTATGCCCCTTGCTTACGCAGGTAATATGCAACATCTGGATCAGCAAAGAACCTTTGTTCCATTGTGCAAATGTGCTAATGAAGAATGATTGCTCCCAAATGGACCTTGTTCATGCTGGGCATTTCCAGCAACAGCTCAGTAGCGCTGGTAACTTTTCCATAAAGCAACATCTATAAAGTCTTTATTAGTGCTTTTAGAAACATTCAATGATTTGTTGGGTACCTTGTAAACCATAAGAAAGCCATTGTGAAGAAATATTTATTTGATTTCGTCATTGTGACCCTGACCTCAGATACCATAAATTAGTGGTCACCTATCCATGTTTATAAAGAGTTTCTTGGATATACACCAGTTGCTGTGGTTGAATAGGCCTACATATCAGTATAGTAGGTGTGTTTCTGTGTGTTTCAGCATTCAGTTTCACTGAGATTTCACTAGAGAGAGAGAGTGATAATAGTAATCATAGACATACACTGCGAAGGAGTTGCCAAGGCATTGTGATCAACTGTTTATGCAACTGCCAGTTTTCTGAAATGCTCATTAGGAACACAATCATGGAAAGTCTTAGTTGTTACTTTCATAAGCTTACTCCAAACACTTCTTCTTAATCATCTCAGTAAGATGAAATTTTATAGCTAAGTTCTTTACAGCTGTGTGGGTCAGTGTTGTACTGGCGATCTTGGCAAGTGAGGGAGACTGCTGTCCAAACAGTCATGTAGAACTTGATATCTGGCCTACAAAAACCTCTTCAGGCCAAACATGAAGTTACTGCACACTGAGAATCATGGGAATGGAGGTCTTATCGGGGGATATCAAGCATCCAGCTGCTTACTGACTGGCCAAGTAGATGAGATAATGTTGTACATATCAGCCTTGGTTTGCAGAGAGCACTGTCTCGACAGTAAGCTCAGTAGTTTGGTGATGAGAGAACACTCTGTGACCTTGTGACAGTGAACCTGGACTTCTGCATGAGATCCCATTGTCTGCTTTATGATCTCACTGTTCCTCAATGAATTTTAGCTCAGTTTGGCAGTTGTGAACACCTGTGATATGTGAGTCATTAATCGATGTAGAAATTGGAATAAGTTCGGTCCCCAACTGTATAATTAAATCCAGCATGTCACGCAAACATGTGTAATGATGTTGAGCTACAGTGTATCCTGGCGACGCCAAACGCATCCTGTTAATAAACAGAAATCTGACTGCTGATGTAAATCAGAAAGGGGATTTCCTCACCAAATGTCTTATAATGAGGGATCAGAAAAGCATGTTAGTTCTATAGGCCTAGCAGTTTTGGTTTTAGATCCATATATATGATCCAAGGCCTAAAACAAAATGAGCTAGGCTAATATATACATACACATACACACCACTATTTCCTGGTTATCTTCAATAAGCTTCAATAAGTGTCCATGCGTGAAACCATCAGTGTCTCCTGACAGATGAAAATCGACAGTGTCTGTATAAACCAACCGAAGCTTTGCTTACATTATAAAATAGGCTGGAAAATGATGCTGAGGTACATACGGCATGGCTCAGCCCTGTTTCACAGCAGCAATCTCAGCAGCATTGCGTATATTAGCCTGAGCTAATCTCTTCCAGATGATTCTGTCGCACGCCGGGCCGCCTTGTACAGAGCAAGCAATTGTTTCTACAGTTCTCTTCAGCCTTAATTAGGTCCGTGTGTGTGTTTGGGGGGGTTTGGGACACCCGGAGAGATGGGAAATTTGGGCTGTTGTCTCGAGGTTTCATTACATTTTGCTTGAATCTGCTGGCCTGAGGCCAAGGTTGTGTGCTCATCCCTGGTGATCCAGTCAAAAGCTGCACTAAGGAAACGGGTCTGTGAACAGAGGTGGGTTTGGGTGGGCTGGGCAGATGGTAATGCTTTAAGAATTGATGAATGGATAGAAGTGGGAAGGTCTTTTCCAAAACAGAAGTTGTTTGATGTGGGCAGCAATAATGATGCAGACCTGCAAAGTTACCTTGGATGTGTGCAGTGGAGGACTTGAATATGTGTGTGGCCTAAGCACAGCTGAATAGTTTGCTTTTTTTTTTTTTCATTTTATGCTTGAATGATACTTAAGCTGCGAGATAATTATAAAGTTATGAATAGGCCTTAACTCCTGCTGCTACTGTACAAATGGCCATTTATGGCTGTCTATTAATAAATGATGACTATCATGAAAGATATTTCAGTAAATATTACAGTATGCATCCCATTTGTTATTCCATTGAATAATCTGTCTGTTCTGCACATAAAAGGAAATATACCTGAAAAATCGTAGTTCTGAAAACCTAGTTCCTTGGTTTTTTTGCCTGTACAAAGACATCACCACAACTCTCAAACCAGTCAAACCACATCCAGCTCTTCATTAAGGTGGTATAGACTTATAGATGTGGTTTAAAATGCTGGATGACTTACTGTGAGCTATTAAACTGAACTAAGTCTCTATATACAGTCATTTCCGACAATATCAGGACAAGTATAGTTGCTGGATGTTGAGGACTGATCATGAATTAGATTCATCTGTATAAATGACTCTCATTCTCACAAGAACTGATGGATTGAGTGGACAGAGAAGAGTTTTGGGGAAGTGCTAACAGAAAAGTTTGTTGGCAACATTAACCTTGTAGCTCCAGGCCTAAACAAAAGAATCTAAATTAAATGTTTCTCTTTTTCCCCAGAGAGGGGCTCGAGTGGGCAGCTGGATCTGACGGAGCTGATTGGTGTACCTCTCCCTCCTTCTGTCTCCTTCGTCACTGGCTTCGAGGGTTTCCCAGCTTACAGATTTGATCACGATGCCAACGTGGGACGCCTCACGCGCTCTTTCATCCCTGACCCTTTCTTCCAAGATTTTGCCATCATTGTCACTGCCAAACCCGCCACTCGGCGTGGAGGAGTCCTGTTCGCCATCACCGATGCCCTTCAGAAGATAGTGCACTTAGGAGTGGCATTGGCACCGGTGGAAGATGGTTCACAGCGAGTGGTTCTGTACTATACAGAACCTGGTGCCACACGTACCCAAGAGGCTGCCTCCTTTAAGATGGGGGACCTGACAGACCGATGGGCCAGGTTCACTCTGGCTGTGCAGGGCGAAGAGGTGAAGCTCTATATGGACTGTGAAGAGCACCACAGGGTGGCCTTCCACAGGAGCCAGGAGAGACTTACCTTCCAGCCCAGCTCAGGCATCTTCGTGGGGAACGCAGGAGGAACCAGGCTGGAGAGGTTTGTGGTGAGTGCAAAATGAGGTGTTTACGGTTGTGTGTGAGTGTTTGTTCTGTAGTGTGTTTGTACAAGTAAGTGTGTTTATGTGTTGTGCCGTGTGTTTATACACCTGCTCTGTGGAGCCCTTTAAAATGGCTGGGCCAGTCTATGATTTAGGATTGTGGCTCCTTCAACTTTATCCGTGTAACCACTTTCACAATAGTTTCCAGATTTTGGGATCATGGGCATGGAAAAAAGGGTTGCCAGTTTTGAGATATTTAAACGTGCTTATTTAAAACACTGACACATTTCAATTTTCAAAAATACTTAGGCTACAGTTTAGTATGCCCACCCTTGGATAGATTTGCTCACACCCCCTAAAGTTATATTTGGCTCAATCAATAAAATAGCTGCCAGTAACCCCTCAGATATTCAGCAGCCAATACATGCCTGTGTGAATGTCAGGTCTAAATGGAATTCTGTAGGCTTCAGAATAACGTATGCTGTTTCAAACAAATCAGCCATGAGATGTTCCTACAACAAGCTACAATGTGTAACTTTTAATCAGTCTGACAGCCCCCTCTCTCCTATCCATATCCCCTGCCTCATCTGCTTCAGTCTGGAATGCTAATCCAGGTAGATGCAACTTTTTATGTTGATGTATCAACTTAATATTTTGTTGTATCAAATTTTTATCTTGATGTGTTAGTATCAGCAGATGTGTACAATATATCAGATATCATCACACCGTTAACATATTACAGCATCTGCATACCACATAATCCAACCATAATCCATTCTGAACATTAATAAGGATTAGTTCTTTTTATTTAGCAACACAGAGCATCTATTCAGATAAACATGCTCTGCAGTTGGAACTTTGATCAGGAGTTTGACAGATGTGTTGTGTATGTCTTCACAACTAGCGACAACAGCAGGCTAATGTCAGGACTGTCAACGTGGCAGCCTTATATTATGTTAGCATGACCAAAGATCAGTGTTGCATCACTGGAGTAATTACTGCAGAATTGCAATGCTTTAGAAGTCTGCGCTGAATGACTCACAGTATGGATGGGAGCCTGTTAGCTGGCCCTGCTGCTCCTGTTGACAACCAATCACAGAACTGTGGTTTTTGCCTTAAATCTGCAGCGTGATGTAAAGGCATGGCAATTTCTAGGAAAACTGAGGACTTTGTCAAGTATAACTGTATATAAAAGGCCTTTTATATGCTTGTGAAATTTAAAGAAGAATGCCACAACTGTCCTGAGTAAGTGAGTAAGTGAAAGTTTAGACTCCCCTAAATAACACGCATTTTGACGTTCTGGAAAGAGCAATTGGGAAATGGCACTAGAAGCCAGTTTATGGTTTGAGTGACTGCCAAACATGATGGTGACTGAACGATTGCCAGGGAGTGAGAGAGAGAGAGAATCAGAATCAGAAGGAGAGTCAGAATAAGAGAGTGAGAGTAAGAGAAAGAGTAAGAATAAGAGTGAGAGAATCAGAATAAGAGAGAAAGGATCATAGTAAAAGAGAGAGAGAGCGGACAAGGGAAAGAGAATTAGAATAGAAGAGTGAGAACAATAGAGAGATTATATACTGTGTAAGCTCAAACTCTCGCTCATACACAGATATACATAAACACACACAGATATGGACACAGACACACACCGAAACACACAAACTCTTTGGAGCAGTTTATGAATGCCAAGGTGCAACAAACACCAGGTGACGGACACACACACACACACACACACACACACACACACACACACACACACACACACACACACACACACACACACAC
>JBBPDC010000007.1:7511082-7524991 GCA_037974485.1 Hemigrammopetersius urotaenia | reverse complement strand
TAAAGTTTTATTAAAATGTTAAATAATAGTAACTGTGTATTTTTTTAATGAAAAATAAGGAATTAAAAAGTTGCTTAACTATACACAAAACATTCACAATTGATAAATTGGGCTAAAATAGAAGGCTCTGAGTGATAGTAAATAAAGAGCCATTTGGGAGCCGTAAGAGCCGGTTCTTTTAAGGGAGCCGAGCCAAAAGAGCCGAATCTTTGAAAAGAGCCGAACTTCCCATCACTACCTCTGACTCCCCTGCTTCTCTTTTTATAGCCTGAGGAAGACGAGACCATTCCTGTCCGAGCGCCCCCTACTGAACCATTGCCTGAAGCTCCATCTGATGATGAAGATCTGGAAGAGGGTTCCTCTGGTCAGGAGGTCGAGCCCATCACCAAGAAAGGTGAGTTTGCTCACCTAGAAGGAAAGATGAGATGAGAAATTAAATTTCCAGAATTTTCTGCAGACCCCAGATCTACTTGAGCTGTAAAGAACAATTTTCCACTTACTCCAGATCTACAGTCAACATCAATTTTTCACTAAAATGAAACCTACTTGATCAGGTGTTGAAATGTTGTGACTTGTGAGCTATAAACAGAACCAGACATTAATAGTAGCTGAAAGTTGCAGCCACTTGAGACAAGAGGGTCTGTTTTCACAGATCGCCTCAGCAGTAAGAGTGCTGATCAGGAATTGTGACCCAGAATGTCAGTACAGAGGAATCTGATCTATGAGTGGTTTGTGAGTAACAGCCTTGGTGTTGACTGAAAGAGCTGCCTGTGCTGATGGAATTTTGTCCATTTTTATAGCTCACAGGAAGCCTCCGTAATGAGGAGCAGAATGTTGTTTGAGTAGATTGTGAGAAGTTTTGGTGATGCATGAAAGCAATCTGGGTGACTTCTAGTGTTTGTTAGTCACGGCAGCCTCATAGTTCCAGCTTTTAACTGAAGAAGCAAAATCTGGGCACCAAACATGTCTTGACTGATCGACTACATCTGGAAGAAGTGGAAAATTCTGTGCATTAAATGTTATTTGATTTCATTTCTTTAAAGTTGCTTTTAAGAAAACTCTGCTAATCTCTTTATGTATTATTCTGATTGGATTAATTTATTCCAGCTGTCCAAGAACCCATAATTACACAGTCTGATTAAAACAGTGGATTACAAACATCGCTTAGAATTGAAGTATTCATTTCACCGTCTTTTTTGGTTTGCCTAATATTGGATGAGCAGTAGTTCTTTATTTGTCCAGGAGAGGCAGCCAAAGTGCTACCATGTCTCTAGTGTTCTTATACAGCTTTGAATGCACAGAGACCATGATTTTCTTTATTTTTAATATTTAACAAAACTCAGAAAATGATATACTGGTACTTTGCACACCAATTATGTGTACCAGTCCTAAGGATGAGTTTGGATTTGGTTTTGTCTGTGGATTTCGAATCTACTTTGCCCATGTCCATTATTTGCATTAGTTAAAAGCTTCAACTATAAAGTAAAGCTGTAACTGAAAATAAAGAAAATACCTACCTGAACTCTTTGATTACTTCTTATATAGCTACTGTAGCTCACGTTTTTAAGTTAAATAAATTGAATGAATGTCTTGTTTGTGTTGCTACATTTTAAAATGAATAATTTTTCCAGAAAATTTAATTAACTTTCATCATTCTTTCATTCTTTGTTTCTGTTTTGCGCACAGAGCCAACCAGGACAGAGGAAGCTGTGTATCAGAAAGGAGACATAAAGGTAAACTCAGTTGTTCAGAAATATGTGTATTTTGTTTTAATATGAAGACTTTGAAGAAATTTCAAAGAAAATAGTTAGTTTGCATCTTTTGTCCCTTATTTTGTTTAATCTGATCATGGACAGGTGTATCCAGAGATAATGACAGGACAAAAAGGAGAGAAAGGAGACCCTGGACCTCCTGGACCTCCAGGACCTCCAGGCACATCCAGCCCATCTGCCCCACGAGGAGACACCTCAGCCTGGTTTGGAGAGCCAGGGCCCCATGGACCACCTGGACCTTCTGGAGCTCCAGGGAAAGATGGCCTACCTGTAAGTGCAGTTATTTGCCTAATAACTTGTAACAGATATTAGGAATCTGTTTTTTCCAAGGTTTTGCGAAACTAGTTAAGGTGTAAGCAAAGTCAGAGCAGGGTTGATGTGAATTGTTCATGTTGGTGATAGGAACCAGACGTCTGAAATATTAAAAGCTTTGGTTGTTGTTATAAAAGCAGCCTCATACTTACTTTTTACTATATTATACTTAGCATATTATATTATTCCTTTAGAGAAATAATATATTATTACCATATTATATAATATATTTTATATATATATACTTCTTTAACTACCTGTATGTTGGGGGGACACATGCATGGTGTCGTATGGAAAAATAGTTTCCATAAAAATGTAAAACTCAAAAGACACAGTTAGGTTTGCTGGAAGTTTTGGAATGTGGATAAAATGTCTGCATTGTAAACATTGGGACTCCTGTGTTTCTATCACCACCACAGTAGAGAAATCCAGGTCAGTACATTTCTGTACAATGAACCAGTTAACATAAAGACAGCCTTAATTATTGAATTATGCAGCCATTTCAAGCAATGGGAAGAATTCATCTTTAAACATCAAGCACATTACATTAAAAACTGACGCCTGCTCAAATCACTGTTGTGTTAAAAACAGTTCCCGTAAAGGCAATGCAGCAGTAAATCTGAGCTGCTGAAATGATGCTTGCTTCGATCTGACCACGGCTGTCTCAGCAGTATACACACAGAGGCCTTTGGCAGATGATTAAATCTACTCCTCTGAATTCAGAACTCCCATCTCTTCTGCTATGTTCCACAAACGTGGCTCATTTGGCAGCTCAGCGAGAAGCAAACGTTGTTTTTTAGCAGTCTGTTGTTTTGAGAGTCATGTGAGGATTAAGCGAGATTTTGTTTTTTTGATTATACATCAGAGGTCAACTGTCTCATTTAAGAGCTTGTCAATACCTTGTAAAGTAGACCTTTGACTTGAAGTGTTTAACAGTGGTTTTGCTATTCCCACATTTCTTCACAAGCTGAGACCGGGTTTAGCTGTTACATTCTCAGCAAAAATCTATTGGCAACAACACTGACGGTATTTTGTGGTGTTACGCAACTGCCTGCATTCAAGTTCACACACTGATAATAAGCCCTATCAGTTTATGCTACACAGATTTTAGATTGCTGATTGTTTTGAGCAGTGGATATCCTTTGTTACACTATGAAAAAGGAATTATTGTATGAAATTAATTTAATTCTGCACACATTTTTATTCAAACAGCAAACAGACTTTTCAGCATAAATGTAAAAAATGCAGTTCTAGCCAATGTCATTATATCTCCATTTTGAAGACAAACAGTCTCTTTGGTTGACATTGTGACATATATTGTTTATGTATATATTGTGACTTACAATTGTACATTGTAGCATACAGTATACAATAACCCCTCAGTCTTTGTGGATTCAGTCTAACGCAGATTTTTCGGAGAACCCGTCCAGCGGTAATACACCGCCATAAAAAGAAGAAGAATCTTTGTTTTCAGTCTCTGCAGACTGCTAATGCTAACTGCTAATGCTAACAGTTTTTAAGCAATAAAGTTTCCTGATTCTGATTATTTATTTACCTTGTATTACCAGTTTAATGCATTAAACTGAGTTTAACATGAAATGTAAGTGTTCTGGGGGCATATTTAGTGTTTACACTATAAAAATAGGCATTTTTCGGCAACAATGCAGTTTTTCACTATATGCAGGTGCTCTTACATTTATCAGACGCTTTTATCCAAACCGACTTCCATTCCCTAACTACAGGAGACAGTCTCCCTGGAGCACCTTGGGGTTAAGGGTCTTGCTCAGGGACCCAGTGGTGGTGTGCTGAAGGTAGGATTTGAACCTGTGACCTCTTGGTCCGGAAACAAGTATCCTACCCACTGAGCCACCTCCACCCACAAAACATAACTGTTTCGCGGGGGATTACTGAACTTCCTGAATACAGGACAGTGCAAACGTCATAGGCACCCGGGAAAATAATATTAAAAACTGTTGAGATAAGTAGTGAGTTACATTAATTGTTACATTAACATTAAACAATATACTAAACAAAAGTAAAAAGAATAAATACAAATAACACAATACAGTAAATAGTGATTTAATGTTCAGTATATCAATGTGTTCCTGTGGAAGTCCAGTATTACCTGTATTTTCATCAGAAACCTGGCTCAACTCGATCAGTCCTTTATAAAATTCAGGAGCTGCTGATTTATTCTAATATTGACTTTGCTGGCAGAAAGACATAAAATGGCTTTAAAAAATTATATGTCTATCAGTCTGAATCTTCTGAATTCAGACTTATTTGAAATCTATTTGTTTTTCAGGGAAGCCGAGGAAGTGATGGCACTCCGGTGAGTATTGTCCGGTCGCTCATTCCTGACTTGTGACTTCAATGTTGTGCTTATATGTAGAGGGGTTTATGTTTAGAAAATGTATGAGATGCAGTGTGCCAGGCTGTGACTCAGTCACTGCAGCAGCGAAACAACAAAGTTCCACCCAAGTTTAAACGTTTTTACCACTTTCACCACTCTGAATGCCGGAGTGATTACCCTACACGAGACCGCATATTCTCTACTCTGTATACTATCAAATAAACCTTGTTTACTCAAACCGTGCCAGCCACAGTCCAAACCAGCTCAGGCCTCTCAGTGTCCCACACATGTGCAGCAGAGCTGACGTCTAAGCCAGAAAACGAGGAAAATTGCATGGAAATGTTTTGAGAAATGAGGAGAACAGAATACCTCTGGATGCAGCCCCATCATTGGTTAGGCACGGCTGGTTGATTGGAGAGTAGACACGGAGAATCGAGTGAGGCTTCAGTGGTGGTCCCAGAGCCTTTCATCTGTGTGTAGGTTTGATTGGGGGTAATAGCAGCACCTGTCTCAACACCTGTGTGCCTGATTAAACCAAATCCAGCTCTGTGACCCGCCTTTCTCCCATTTCACAATAAAGGGTTCACTTCTCACATATGGGGTGCATCTGGGCATGTTGTGTGTATCTGTGTGTATGCATTTTGTGTGTGAAGAACTCACTTATTATTTGGATTCCCTTAGAGTTACATTGTGTCATTTCTAAACATACGTTTGCCTGCTTTTCCCAAAGGGTGAAACTGGAACACAAGGCTTTCCAGGCTTACCAGGCGAACCAGGCCTCCGAGGTGAAAAGGTAAGAACAACCACACAACGTACTGCTAATAACCCAATGAGAACATAAACCTTAGACGTCATTTATACTGTTATTTCTAGTGTACTTATTCATTAACATAATTACATGGTTTCATATGGCATATACATTTCATTGCATTTTCATTCCAAATCATGAAAATGCAGTGAAACGTATTTTTTGAGTACTGATATTTTGAACACTTAAATTTGCACATTTGCAAGTGAGAATTCCAAGTGAGAAATATTTGAACACCTCCACCATCACATTTTTGTTATATCCAATGAAACAGAGAATTGTAATAATTGAATGGAGGAACCCAGTGCCTTAATAAGGTTTCTTTTTCAGGGTGATCCTGGAGTTGGTCTGCCTGGGCTTCCCGGACCTCCTGGACCACCAGGACGATCAGGAGGGTTTCGATATGAGGTATGTTCTTGATCTTGCCTTAAGTGGGTATCAGGGAAAAGGAAATACAAACAACAGAAACCTTTGCTCTTCCTCCAGATGGAACCACCTGCTACCTCCCTCTTTATCCTGTTATCTTAAAGGGAACATTATCATTAGAGATTTGTATTTTTGTGCAGCATTAAAGGCATGAGCATCAAAGGTGCCATAGTTTATTTGGCACACTTTGAGGTAATTGGAAAACCATTTAAAATGTATTTATTAAAAATGTTATGTGGGTGATGTTAGATAAAAATCGTTTTGATATTTACCTAAATATTAACGTAAATTCAACTACATTTCCAAATAAAATATAACAAAGAAAGTGTGTGTGTGTATATATATATATAAAACACACTAAGCTCACTATCATGTTCATTATCCTGATGCAGGATGCCATTGATGGCTCAGGTTTTGAGGACTTTGACAGTGACACTGAGGTCATCAGGGTGAGTTTCCTATTCTCCAAGCATTTGTTTGCATCATATAACCTAACTTTTGTTTTGCTTGTGCAAAATTGTTAGATCAAATGAATACTAAATGATACAAAAACTATGACTAGACTTGCTGGCCTGATATCGTTCAAACTTGGTGTTTTTCTGCCAGGGTCCGCCAGGTCCTCCAGGGCCTCCAGGGCAGCCTGGTCCACCCAGCCCTTCCCTAAGTCTCTCTCCAGGGCCAATAGGACCTCCAGGAGCACCTGGAAAAGCCGGGAAGGATGGGGAGATGGGTAAACCTGGCATTCCAGTGAGTATTCATTTTGCTCTCTGATGTTTACTTATTAAGAGTTAATCCATATTAAAGCAATACTTTGAACAGAAATTGAACTAACAATAATGTCTATGTCTATGTCTATGACCAGCCGGTCTATTTAGGATTACTCAACAATGTACCTGTGATTATGTGATGATTAAGGCATGGAAAATGTGTCATTAGTTACATCTTGTAGCTCCAGTCCAAAACTTAATCTCAATCAGAGAAATTCTAACCCCAACCATATCTCGGCTGATTTATGTTTAAGTAAAACTGTGCTAATGTTATTTTTAGTAAACAGCGTTATAAGGAAAACCATTGTCATCATAATCAGCAAGATTTTAATTCAGATGATTTATCAACTCATATAATAAAATTTAATAAACATGATACTGGCCTAGCAATAAAATTGATGTAAATAACTCAGCTATATGACACAAGAAGCAGTTCTATGCCAAAACACTGCAGTGATAAAGCTGAGTAAGCCTGTGTTTGCACATTTTGAAAGTGTGCCATGTGTTGACTCTGTATCAGCTGATCCATGCTGTGTTTCAGGTTATTGAGGGCTGGTTTAGTGGTTCTGGATTTGATCCCGATTCTGGTTCTGGCTCTGCATTTGATGTTGAGTCGGGAATTGTGGCTGGGTCTGCATTTGAGCTTGACTCAGAGATGGACCTAGCTCTGGAGGTATAGAGTCTGGTCCTGGCTGCTAAATTAAAGCCATGGGCCACAAAAGGCAGGATTTCCCCTCAACGTGTTCCAATCGCATGCAGCTTACAGTAACCCCCAGCCTCTGGCATTTAGCTTCTGGCTAGCTAACTGCTTTGACTTTCATCAGCAGCTTACGTGTGGGCACTGTGTCAGTTTTATTTACAGATTAGTAGAGATTATATACAGTACTGTGCAAGAGTCTTAGGCTCCTATGCAAATAGTTTAAAGTCGTTTTCTCAACTTTAAATGGCTTTAAACAGCAGAGATAACATTTTGAATAAATGCAAACATATCAAGAAATATGTTTCGTTTGAATAAAAGTAGTTGATATTTTGTGAGCTGGTGAGGAGAACACAGGTTCAGTTCCAGGTTCCTCCTCTCTTCCTCCAGCCACTGTTTAAATTTGTGAAATTCCATCAGCAGCTTCTGATTTAATTTAGTGAAGGACCGATTGAGTCAAACCAGGTTTCTGATGGAAAATGTAAGTTATACCTGACTTCCACAAGGAACACACTGAGATACTTAACATGAAGTCATTATTAGCTATTTATAATGTCATCTATATTTTTGATTTACTTTTGCTCAGTTTAATGAGTAATATTAATGTAAAAGAAACTCTAAATTTCTCAGGTGCCCAAGACAGTTGCACAGTACTTTGTGTATATATTAATATTTAAATTAAAACAACAAAACCAGATCAGTGATGAACTGGCTGTGTTGTATTACAGAAAGCAAGGCTACATTTGCTAGAAGAAAACACTGGAATGTTGTGGAATCTTGTTGCTTGTATTCCTCTATAGCCAGTGTGGTGTTATGTCAATATCAGATAATCTGAATGGATATATTTGCCAGAGCAAAGTGAGACGCCAGGATGGGTTTTACGCACCAGCTCCCTTGTTCTTTGCTGTCTAGGGAAAAAAATCACTTGCTCTGGATGAGAAGAAAACATGCTTTTTTAAAGTGTAGGTCAAAAGGTTCATGCTTGTTTTTCATGACCCATGTCTGCCAGTGTGACCTTTCAGAATATGCAATAGCAATAACACTGAGCAGAACTCCACTAAGTGCTCTGTGTGTAAAAGCTTTTGAAGTTTAGTGAAGTAGTTTAATTTAGCGCATTCTCACAAGAAGGCACAAGTACATGTGCACTCGTCGGCATGTTGACCGAGAAAGCCCCTCTAGTTGTGTGGTCTGTTCTGCAGGGGCACTGTCAGGAACGGCCCTTTAATGTGTACACAGTTTTGACGTCTTTACTTCAAATCCTTCACGTTCAAGAGTGTCTGACTGACATCTAAAAATGTGTTTGGATCTTAGTGTGATGGAGAACATGCTCCCTTGTTGCAGAGACACTCTGTATCCAGATCCCCCATTTCTGTGGGACTTTAGAGTGGTTCGCACCGGATTAATTTGCTATTCATTACGGCAGTTTCTTTAAAGTCGGATTTGAGATTGAGTTGCGTTGTTATGTTTATTCTGGGATTACTATGTCTTCAAACTGTTATTACAAGTGCTTTAAATGGCGCACATTGCACCGTGTGTTAAGCGTATTAATATTCTGCAAATGCACACAGAGCAGATCAAAGTCATCAGCTCCAAATATTTTACCACTCATGAGAGGGAGTGGAAAGGAGAGAGACTTTTTTGTCAGGCCAATCAGATACAGCATCAATCCTGTAATCTTTTAAGATGCAAGTTTGCCCACAACGTGCAGAATCAACTGTAAACCTGTCAGCTGGAGAACACAGTGAGGAGGCTGATCAAAAGATCAACCTGCTGGTGAAAAGTGAGAGAGCTTCACTGCAATCTGATCAGTGTGTGTGTGTGTGTGTGTGTGTGTGTGTGTGTGTGTGTGTGAGAGAGAGAGAGAGAGCGAGAGCGCGAGAGAGTGAGAGAGTGAGAGAGTGAGAGCGTGAGAGAGTGAGGGAGTGAGAGAGAGAGAGAGAGAGAGAGAGCGAGCTGATCTGACTAAAACCAAATGCTTCTGAAGGAACATGACCGCCTGTGTGTCATTGAGGGGAAGCTGCCTTTTATGTTTGAGACCCACTGAAGCTTCAACTAACTATTTAATGCTCTTATTTACTTCACTCATGGCTCTCAAAGGAAACTAAAATCAATTTAATCCACAATGAAACTTTCATTAAAATTAACTTTTTGCTCCTGTGGCTTTCAGTGTTGGGGAATATCTCACCATATTCCACCACCTGACTTTTGAAACTCTGCTGCCTGTGTGTTATATTAGGCTACATGCAGCAATTTCATCCACAGCAGGTGCCTTTTTAATGTTCAACTTCGTGTAGTTCTAATCAGCCATAGATACATCTCACTGAAAATGGTAAAAGGAAACATCTGTACTGTTTAAACTAAGGAAATGAGCAGCTATGCACTGTTTATGTGAAGGTAAATGAGATTTGACTGTATGTCTATGTAATCATACGCAAATGTTGGGATATCCCTCATCAGATTACATGCTTCATTCATTTTCTAAGTGAAAATAAGTACACACCCTCTTTAATATGTCTTAAATGTGTCATTTTCTGCTAATGTTAGTGTACATGGCAATTTTTTGCACTGACATTTAATGTTTTATTTTTTTTCCCAGTATATTAAATCAGTAAATGGGTATTACATTTGCAAAAGTGTGTTCTCTGTAGAGAATGCTTACTTGTTTTCACATAGAAATAAAGAAAAACACATACAAGGCGCCTAAACTTTTGCATTTGACTGTATATAGACTATATGTATGTCCAGGGTGTATGCATTTGATATAGGCTGTTATACAGACATCAGTTGTCATAACCCTGGCTAATATGAAGTGACACTGAAATGGACAGAAGCTTCCTTTATGATTATTCAAGTTGATGGAATAAGTTTATTATAAGTAGGGTTGTCATGTGATAAAAAAAAAAAAAAATCAAATTATTTACACGCCCTGTTATTAATTAATCTAGTTTAATTGCACACATTTTTGCTGTAAAAGTATTTAAAAATGTAAATGAATTTTGACATATGAGTGAATGAATAATCAATATTACAGACTCTCATTGTGTCTTTTATTTAATATCTGTTTCTGCACTGTTCATGTGTAGTAATGGTCACAGCAGTCCATCTATATGGTGCTGTTTAAGACAATGTACAAACAAGCATGGGTGTTCTGATGAATTATGCTGCCTTGTCAACAAAATGCTACGGTAGCACAAATCAGCAGCAGTAGACAGGTTTATGTCAGTTGTCATAAGGCTCTTATGTAGGTGATTTAACCTTACAGATGCTGGCCTTCATTAAAGTGTAACCTAACATAGTACCTAGACACCTGCAATATACACATGCTGAGGCATTAAGAATAGGGTTACACTGTCTTGGTGAAGGCCAGTTTTCCACTGGGTGAATGGAATTAATGATGGTGTTGTAATTCTTGTAGGGAGTTGCTGGCAAGGATGGTGAACCAGGAAAAGAGGGCCCACAAGGCGAGAGGGTACATTGTACATGACAGCTGAATCCTTGACTAATTCACATTAGCTGTGGTTTGAATTTGAGGTTACTGTAAGAAACTTTACAATGTCACTGTGGTTTTATTGACAGGGTGAAACAGGGCTGCCTGGACTGACAGGATTCAAGGTAATACCTAAACCCCATTTGTTGCTGTTCATTTTAGTACCATTAGCGTATTGTATATAAAAGTCATTTCTGTAGTTTTATTGTCTTGATGTAATGCACACTGGAAACACTTCACAGACAGTACAAATCAGTTCTGTCCGTTGCTGTTTCACAGGGTGATCAAGGTCAGCCAGGTGTCCCAGGGATGCCAGGGCCTGTAGGATCAGAAGGCCCAAAGGGGCAGCCGGGCCCTACTGGACCACCTGGGCCTCCAGGGCCGCCTGCACGCTTCAGTTTTGATGCACTGGTAAGTTTCAGATTGGCAGAAAAATCACACGGCTAGGGGCGACCATTATTTCTATTTTTTTTAAACACTGCTTAAGTGGCCAAACAAAACAGACACTTCAAAAACACAACATTTATCATTCAGGACAGCTCATTTATCTTTCTGGGTTGAATGTTCCTCCATCTTCTGAACTTTTTTTTTAAAAATTGCAGGAAACATTTTTTTGATTGGTCACACAAACAATCTCAAAATTATATGTAATCTTGCCAAACACAAAATCATATCTGATGATTAATGAACCCATCATAGCTAAAGACAAAGCAAAGTGCAATAATGTGTGTGCATGTTTGTTTTTCTGCAGGATTCTGAGGGTTCAGGCATGGGTGGAGGCAGTGGGTTTGGGCCCACACTCCCTAGAGGCCCACCAGTGAGTGCATTTACTGTAGCTGGATGAGCTCTTTATTTTTCTTTGGGGTAACTGACAATTTGTGGAGATTGTTTTCAGTCACAAAGTCTGTTTCAAATCTTATCTGTCCTCCCTTGCAGGGTCTTCCAGGTCTTCCTGGCCCTCCAGGACCACAAGTGGGTTTATATTATATTATAATACTACTTTATTATACTACAATTACTATCATTTTATTCATATATATAAAAACATATATAACCTTAGAAGTTATCCTGAAAAACTACAAATACTGCATGTTATGACACCTATTAATGCGAATAAACACTTTTACATAAAGATGTGCTATTATGATGCATTGCAATGATTTGGGCATTGTATTTTCCAGGGGGAAAGCGGTGTGGATGGTCTTCCAGGGACTTCAGTTAAGGTTAGCCTCTCACTTATACAAATGCACATACAGCAAGCATGCTAAAATGATTTTGTAGGCTGGTCTAGTGTACTGAGCAATATTGCTGTCTTCTCAGCTGGGTGACGTTCCACACTGCACCAGTAAGATTTCTTGTGCAAGACTCCTAACACTACATTCACCTACATCTATGATACACAAGAATTGTTAGACCCTTTAGATAAAAACAGCTGTGATGTGAGTGTTTGATGTGTACAGAGTGATGAACTATAGCTGGGTCTATAATGTTTCTATAAAGATGTGGGTGAACTGTTTTTTATGTTACTGAAATTAATTTTCCAAATACCTCTTCTTTGAAAACTGGTGATAAAACCATCAGACAGATCACTTATCAAGAATTTTTTATAAAGAGATAATTGCAGTAGATTATTTATCATTCCCCCAAAACATATTAATAGTACAGCAAGGCACACTGTACAAATCAAATCTATATGTCAGAGTGCGGGCCGCGAAGCCCACACTCTGATTTACCCCGGCGTAAACAGGAACGAGGCAGGAAGGCTTCCATACTGGAACTCAGGATTTATTGAACAACATGGGAAACGGGAAACAGGAACGTGGAACACGCAACATGAGACGATGGAGACATAAGGAACACAGACAGACACAGGCTTATATACACGATGATATCACCGGAAACACAAGGCAGCTGGGGAGCACATAACAGAAACACGTGACAGGCAGAACCAAACAGAACGGGGCAAAATCAGGACACAAACCAGAACCAAAAAGCAGTGGCCCTAACCGGCCACTGACCTAGCCGTGACACTATATTATTAAATTATATGTATTTATATAAAAATGTTAAATATTATTGAATAAAAGAGCAATTTTTAAAGAAGATACATTCATTAAAATAAGATTAATTAATAACAATGAATGAAATACAGGGTAATACAGAGGTATATTAGTAGTCAGGATTTCATTTGTTAAGTTGTGGTGGGTTTTCACTGTGCAGGATGGGCCTCAACAGAACACTTTAATGCAAAATAGGTACATCAGTAGAGGTATTCATTGCTGTATGTGGTCAGATGAGATATTTCCTGCAAAATGGAGTAAGTATGGAAACGCACCGTTGTACACCTGCCTTTTTCCGTTTCGTATTCAGGTCACAAGACCATCAGTGACTTACACAACTTTGATAAATGTGATTTTTATTTGGTTCCTTTTCATGTTCTGACGTACGCTGTGCTTGCGTTTGATCGTATTTGATGAATGAGGTCCACTGTTCCCCCTTCCTGGTTGCCAGAGGAAGCCTGCTGTTCCCGCCCATTTGCTTCCCATTAGGACTTAATTTACCAAATAATCTCTCCACAACACATCTGTTGGGGTCAATGGAACTCACCACACCCATTTAAATCTGCATTTATGTACCTAAAGCACTTTTTCTCTATACAAGAGTATGGTGTATCTGGTCCACATGGCTTTAGGCCTGAAAGTTGTGTTGATGGTTGTAATATAATAGCAAAGATTTCATATTCCAGTTGTTTCTAATAGATAAATATTTGTCTATAATTATCACTAAAGCATCCCAGAAATGAGAGCAGTTCAGATATTACACACACAACACACAGATGGGGCATTATTTTGTGGCAGTTATTATTACTCATTACTCATTATTTCACAATATTTTCCTTATACAGCTGCCAGTCATTTAAAAAAATGGCCTCATATTTACCCCATGTCACAAATTTTATGCCCATTAAACAAACACAGGGTGTGTGTTTGAAATGCCGTTCCTTGATTGTTATCCTTCCTTCACTCCTGTAGGGGGAGCCTGGGCCTCAAGGAGCTGAAGGGTTTCCTGGACCACCTGGACTTCCAGGAAGAAATGTCAGTATTTCATGAATTTTTCAAACCCCCAGACTGAATGAGTTTTTCGTCTCTCCACGTCCATGTAACTGTATGAGTGCAAACCAGAAGATGTTGGAAATGCTCATAATGCCACAATATGTTGTTATAACAATATTATAAGCAGGAATCCAGGGAGGTGTTTTAGGTTGAGGTGCTATGTATACGCTATAT
>JBBPDC010000007.1:7487316-7500524 GCA_037974485.1 Hemigrammopetersius urotaenia | reverse complement strand
TGTGTGTGTGTGTGTGTGTGTGTGTGTGTGTGTGTGTGTGTGTGTGTGTGTGTGTGTGTGTGTGTGTGTGTAATTAATTAGTTTTGGTATCCAAACAACAGGACAGAACAATATCTTTTTGTGCCTGAACATCTACAATATGTTTTCTACAAAGACTGAGTCGTACTACTGAAAAAATAACAATGCCATATTATGTCTGATGAAAAACACAAGCGCACATAACGCAAGTGTCTCATATTTCATAAGAACACATCTTTGCTTTTTTCCTTTTCTGCTTGGTGGACTAAACACTCTGTTTGTCCAGTGCATGATTTCTCTCCCAGATGGTTTCACTTTAAAATCATTTCGTTCGGATTAACACCACTTTGTTTACTACTGTTCAAACACTGCCATTCATTCTGACCTGCTCTCTCTCTCTCTCTGTTTTCCTCACTTTCTGGGTTTTTACAGATCAATGGAGATTCTGGCACAGGTGAGCTTTAAAGCTCTTATCGATTTACTCTCTCTTCTTTTCTTTGTGGATATTTGTTTATGGATTCAAGGCACTTGTCAGTAAGCAGAGGAACATTTCAGGTCATGAACATGCCCTGATTGGAATTTAAATACCATCTCTAACTTGCTGGAGCAGTATCTCTTCAACTCAGTGAGAAAATCTATATTGGAAATAAAAAATGGAAAAACCTTGTGTTGACCTTGTGTTGCCTGTGAGGGTCAGTTCTTACATATTTAAAGGCAAAGGCAGACACAGCAGATTATCACAAAACACAAAATGATCGAATAAAGACCAAAAGGCTGTCAGAGATTGTGAATGAACAAACCCTCATTGAACCAAGATTAAACTGGGCCTTAAAACGATAGACCACCACCTTTCCAGTAGATTGTCTTTGCAACTCAAACTAATGTGATCACAGAAGACTGAACAGATAATTGTATATATTTTTTCGATAAGATGTTCTCATTTATTGTTTAATCTGTTTCTCACCTAAAGAGGGAGCTAACTGTTCATCATCAGGAGACAAAGGGGAGAAGGGCGCAAGGGGTCTCCCAGGGCCCCCTGGACCCACAAGTAGGTCATCATCTAAAGACCTCAACCACAAAGTACAGATCGTCACTGTCATACAAAAATCCCATAATGATTTAATGAAACATTTTGAACAGTAGACACATATTTTAAATACATGAATATTTTAAAGCCAGATTAAAGGACAGTAAGAACATTTTTTTCACAGTTTCACATTTTTTTTTCTAGTGACAGTAATGGTCCTCAGTGAAGCAGTGCACAGTAATCCCATTATCAGCATTTCTGCTTCACATAGCTGCCTACACCTCTCCTAGCACTCGCTGTATTTGGCTTGTTTTTTGTGATTGTGCCGTCATTGTGAATGTGTTTAAAAGCTTTGGGTTTTTCCATCGCAGTTACGATGCTGGGAGCGGGGAGCACGGTGAGTCTGAACCGTTTGATTATCGCATTTGACTTTGATGCGAGTCGCCAGACTGTGACTGAGTGAAATTGTGTTAGAACTTCTAAACCTGCATAACACCCTCAGTTTTGTCTGCATGTTGGGGGCATGCTTTTGTGCGGTTACACAGAAAGCTCGGTGTGTCCTGGTGTTTTCAAACATGTTTACATTCTTATACTCACGCGACAGGCGCAGAAAGGTGACCTGGGTTTCCGAGGAGAGAAAGGAGAGAAGGGGGAGGCCGGCATGCCAGGCCTACCTGGGAGATCAGGGCTGGTGGTGAGTAAATACACACACACACACACACACACACACACACACACACATGTACACAGCACTGCTTCTGTCCAGACTTGAACTTCCTTGCAAATCAGGTAAATTTAGTTGCAAATCAGGTGAAATTCACTCTGATAGAAGTGACCTTTACTAATAGATTTATTGCATATTCCCTCCCATCCTTTATTCTCCAGCTCTCTCTCCCTTTCTCATCTCTCTGATCCCTCCCATCTCCATTCCTGTCTTTTTGTCTCTTCTCTCACTTACACATTTTTTTAGTCTCCCTCTTTGTCTCAGCCTCCCCCTCTCAATCATATTTCTTCTCTATCTCGGTTTCTCCTCTTCGCGCACGCCCAATCCTTCTCATCTCAAAGCTTGTTTGATCTGTCTTTGTGACTTAGGAAAGTCATGTTTGATTTGCCTTTGTGAAAATTAATTGCCATGATGACAAACTGCCTTCACATATCTCACCGCAGCGATGCCTCGCATAATTAGAAATGGATGGTTTGGCGAGCCTTCGTTCAGAGATGAAAAAGAATCCATGCAGAAACAAAAGCGAAAAAATGAGGTGCAAAACTCTCAGAAAAAACATTGTGGAGATTGGTTTGGGTATAGTTCTTGAATATATTTTAAAATGACATGACAAGCAGCAAATAATTCCCAATTCCACTTCTGAAAACGCCTGAAAGCTTGGGGTACCAGTGGCTGTAAATTAATGAATCAATTATCATTTTTGGACAGCCACAGTAAATGGGTAATGGTCATATTCAAATTGCTCTTGGTTCATCTCTGAAGGGACCTAAAGGAGAATCTGTCATTGGGCCCCCTGGCCGTCCAGGACTGCAGGGCCCCCCTGGTGCTCCTGGTATTGGGCAAGCAGGTGCCACCGGACCCCCTGGGCCTCCTGGACCCCCCGGACAGCCTGGCTACAGCTCCGGTGAGAAAGACATTAATAAAATAGTACCGCAATTCTGGCGATGTCTCTCCTCAATTTTCACATGTGGTATGTTTGAGGATCTGTATCGTAACACACCTCAAAAGAAATTATAATTGTCCATCTGCTGGCCAGCTGAACCGTGGAGCCATCTGTTCAAAACTAAACACACTGTTAATGATTTTCTTGTTTGATGTAACAAATCAGTGCCTCTACGAGCCAAAAAGTCCGAATGATGATGTTTTTTATATTACTCTGTTAAACTCTCTTTTCTGGTGATGAAAGACACTCCATTGATGTACTTCAATGCTGAGGCACCAACTGGACTTTTCTGTCATGCTGAGGTCACCTCCATTCTGACCCTTCACTTGACTACAGAGGAGGAGGCCTCGCTGGCACTTCAGCAGATTTTGCCCCTTCATCGTTAAGAAGAAAGACTAATTCTAATGTATTCTTGTTATTTCAGCTGCTGCTTACCCTGGTCCACCTGGTCCACGAGGTCCTCCTGGTCCACCTGGACAATCTGCTGCTGTCTCAGTGAGTGACAGCTATGATCTCACAATCAACCCAGCTGTGTTCAGCATCAGTATCACAAACCGCTATCTTACAAGTCAACAATGACTATACTGTCTCTTCTTTAAGCAGTTTGGCCAGATTATAACTGTCCATCTGTCGGCCAGCCGAACTGTGGTGCCACCATGGATATTTACAGTTTTGCATTAATCTCTAATGAGTTCAATTAACAAAGACATGAGTTTGCCTCTGTTCTAAAAGGCTATAAAGTTAATGTTGCTGCTATGCTTATTACATGCTTTTGCCATTTGCTGGTGATAAGTGTGCACATTTGACCTGACCATCATTCTAAAGCCTATTGCATGCAGACCCATTCCTCCAACTAAAACTGTCTCCATTGTTGACTGGTGGATCTGGAATATTCATTGCCATATTTAATTGTGCTTGGATAATTAGTTGGAAAATGTATCTGCATAATGTGTCTATAATGAGTGCCTTTCTGGTTCAAACTGATTACATTACTATTAATTCATCTGGTGATAATGGTGTTGTCACAGATAAAGAAATACTCAAGTCTTGAAGCCCTGAGACTCGAATCGTACGCGGATGAGGTGGGAACGTTCTCCCTGGTTACTGATACGGGTAAACTCTACTTCAAAGTTCCTGGAGGTTGGAAAGAGATTCAGGTAAGATCTTCTCATTCCTCTCTTGGGTGGACATCACATCATTTAGCTCCTAGCAGTGCAGTGTTTCTATGGCTATGAATGACTCTTTTGTAAAGATCACTTTATCACTAATACATCTTTAATAATAATTCATTCAAACATTTCAAATAATTTGTGGGAAGTCTGAAAGTTATAAAACAACAATTACACACAATAACAACAAAATAATAATAATAGTAATAATAATAAAAAATTATAATTAATAATAATAATAATAATAATAATAACAATACAAATAATAATAATAATAATAATAATAATTAATAATAGTAATGTTAGTAGAAGTAGTAGTAATAGTTACAAAATGTTAACATCCAGAATGTCTTCCATTTTCAAACTCCACCACTTGACAAAAGTAAATTATGTGTAAATCATGTAATCACCTTTTTTTGTCACAGATAACCCTTTCAGATACTTGGAACAGTGAATAATTACTGTCGCTTATTGTGTCACATTTAAATGCACTTTGTATACGTTTCCATACTGTATAAAATAATAAATATTGTGAAATGACAGATTCTACAGTTTTCGTTTCATTCCCTCCTCAGCTCGGAGGACTGATCGAGGTGTATCCCTCTCAAATCCTTTCACAAGATGATGTAAGTCCCACTGGTTTTCAGTAAACCCCTTATTTATAAGTGCATGCTAGTAGAAAAAATATTAGCTGTTTGTAACTACTGATGCTGCAGTTTATTTTGGAACAGCACAGGACAGACTTTCCAGTTCCTAGTTAGTTGAACTGCGTATGTGTTAATATAGAGGCTCCGGATCGCTGGCACCAAGCTAGAAATTACATCATGATAAGCTTTTCTGTGGATATAATTTGCATTATCTCTGACAGTATACAGAACACTGTGTCACTGAGAGTTTAAAAGGGGCTCATAAATGGCACAGCTATGTTCCCCCTTGTTGTCAGTGAGTGTGAATCCCAGCTGCCCCAGGAGAGAATATAATTGGCCCTACTTAATTAGCTGTAGTGACGCACAGTATCTGCAGCGTTAAATAAAATTTAATCTCTGTACTCATGGGTATGGTAACGTCTAATGAACGTGGCACATTTTAAATCTGGGATAAACAAAAGATCTGCCTCATGAATCTTTAATTATGGGGTGTTCAATTATTTGTCATATTGTTTTCCCTTACTTGAAGCCTTAATCCACTGTGGACTGGAATATTTGCAGGTTGTAAAATTTAGAGAGAAGTTTTAGAAAGTAGTTCCTGGAGAAAGTGAGGTGTTATTGTGTGTGTGCTCTGTACCATTTTTTTCGGAATGTTAAATGGTTCCTGTATAATCCTCTATAGGCTGACCCCTTAATACTGACTCCCCAACTCAGCTATGCTCCTGCAATCCACACAGGAACAGCGGTAAGAATATGAATATATGTGTGTTTGTGTGTGTGTGTGTGTGTGTGTGTGTGTGTGTGTGTGTGCACGCATGTCTGAATGCATATGAACCATTCAAATGCTTTTGTATGTAAATTTTAGCAATCTGATAATCTACTAGAAAATACTCAGGAGCTTGCACAGGTTCTGCATGCCGAGTAGAACAGAAGATCTTTGGCATGTACAGTGCAGTGCGTGTAGAACTGTGGCTCTCTACCAATATATGGTACATTTCCCAGGCTATTCTTTTCATCTTCAAAGATAGAAATACAGGCTATTTGACATTTGTCATGGTTTAGCGTGAAGCCTGTTAGGAAAAACCATTGGCTCGGTTGTAGCTTGTGTTCCTGTGGTTTCCAGAGATCCCGTTTTAGACTATAAATTACTGTGCTGTCCATCCAGCGCTGTTGAGTGGGCATCCCAGCCAGTCTAGGTTTATGTTAGTGGTTAGCTGCAGGGCAGCTCTATGGTAAAGGATCGTCTCTCTAAAGCACAAACTCACAAAAGATGAGGACAATGGGGTAAATAGGGCTTTGCTCTGTTTAGGCATGGAAGGGCTTGCCTGAGAATAATAGGAGAAACAAACAAGTCTTTGTGTGTATTCATGTGTGCATGTGTGTATTCAGGTTAACAGCTACAAAGGCAAAGCAAATGACAACCTAATACACTTTGGTTTTGACTAATTCATGGCTACAAGAATTGAGCAAGATTCATTAATATTTGCATATACAAGTGCTACAAATATAAAACACATTCGGCTACAAGTTTAATGTAAATTATGTTTTGAGCAACTGTAATTGGTCAACAGCGGCATGAATGGAAGCCCCACATGTGGGATTAATTAATACAAGGCTAGTTGTGACTTTTAATAGAAAGCCTGGTTAGTTGATGCAATCCTGTTTTAGTGTTCCAGCCTAAATGCATTAAAATCAAAATGCATAAAAAAACTAAAAAATGTAATGGTGTAATGGTACAGTCTGATTGATAGACCATTCAGGGTTTCCATACACTTATAATATTTTCAACAAAGAAAAAGTCTTCCAGTAGATAGAATGAAATTTGAAAGAAGAAAAATTAGGATGTATTTAGTTGTGGCATTTCACAAATTTACTAATAAAACCAGAGCTGGAAGAGGGAGGGGGAGAGTGAGGTATGACATGGGTTAATGACTGGTTTAACACTATAAACACTGCAGTTACATACAGATGTGACGTTGTTGTATTGCAATATTATATTATACTATTACACCCCTCAATATGACTATTGAAAAATAAAACACTAAAATAAGGTGGAATAGCCAGTGTCAGAACAATACAGTCGAACACAGAAATCTAAGCATCATATACTGAGATCAGTTTGTTCAGTCATTCACCTCCCTGGTTTCTCTTGGGCTCTGTTTTGAGCGGCAGACTCTGGCACTCCAATCAGATTTGTTATTACTTGGTTAGATTTATGGGTTTTTCTATGGAAGCTTGTGATTATTTTCCAAAATCGCTGTTCAGCATAAGATGAATGGGATCTGCATCAGATATTGAATGTGATTTGTCTTCTGTTTAGACTTCAAGGAAAATGTCATATCAGATATATGGTGGAAAGTGGAAAATACAGGCTTGAATGTGAAAATAAAGCCACATTTGGCTGCTTAAGTGACATAATGTGCTTGTTTCCTCTAATCATCTTGAGCGGGGTGACCCTTCTCCCTCTCACAGCTTAGGCTGGTGGCCCTGAACGCACCGCTGACAGGGGACCTGGGCTCCATCCACTCAGTGAACAGGCAGTGCCGACTGCAGGCTCAGGCCATGGGGATACGGGACGAGTACAGAGCCTTCCTGTCTCACCACCTCCAGGACCTGATTGACGTGATGCAGCCGCCCTACCGCACCAACTTACCCATCGTTAACCTCAGGGTGAGCTCTTCAAGATTTTTCGATTTTAAAGGGTTTTTTTTTGGCACAACAAAATATGATATGCATAATATATACACTAATTAGTTGGAATTAGTTGGAAAATGTAAACTGAAAAAATAGATGCTTTCACAGCATCAACGGTTTATATTGAATTACTATAAGTATTAACAACACATTTTTTAATAGAATGTACTTTTTTCTTCACCGCTTTGACATTTGATCTTGAATTATTATAAGTAGAAACAACAGACTTTTTTAGTTATAGAATGTACCTTTTTTCAATTAGAAAAAACATCTTTCTCTCTGTTTAAATGTCAGAAAGTAAGATTATAACAAAATAGTGTCATTAATTGGTGGTGAGGGGGGGGAGGGGGGGGTGGCAGCGTAGTGGGTAGGATACTTGCCTCTAGACCAAGAGGCCATGGGTTCGAATCCTACCTTCAGCACACCACCAATTGGTTCCTGAGCAAGACCCTTAACCCCAGTTGCTCCAGGGAGACTGTCCCCTGTAGGTAGGGAATGGAAGTCGCCTTGGATAAAAGCCGTAAATGTAAATGTAAATGTAATTGCAGTTGTAAATGCATTTAGCTATTTAATTTGTCCACTTAAAATGAATGAATAAAATGAACAGCTTCTATTACTCTTCTACCTCTATAACTGTTGTAACATAAAAATAATTCTGCTGGTTTGTGTTGTAGTACTTGTAAGTGAGGTGATCTAGAAAAAAAAACCAAAAGCAATGCAAACATGTTAAATTCATAAATACCCACCTGTTGCTCATTGAAAAGAGAGCCTATTCAAATTTAAATTCTGCCATTTAAAGCATGATGAAGTTGTGTTCAAGAACATTTGAATTTAGAAGTATTGCATCGTTTTTTGATTCAATAGACCAAAGGCTTCAGCAGCAGATTCAATAATGCTGAAACCATTTAATTAACTGTAATACTAACAATATGTCATAAGCCATAATATGTGTGAGGTTTTGTGCATTTGCTCTTAATATATCAGTGTGTATGTGTGTGTGTGAGTGCATGCTTCATTGACTGATGTTCACTTGTCTTCTGCAGGGTGATGTTCTGTTTAAGAACTGGGAGAGCATCTTCTCCGACCACCTCCTCCCTCCTGGGATACCCCTCTACTCTTTTGATGGACGCGACGTGATGAGTGATCCTTTCTGGTCAGTCTGTTTTCTTAATTTAAATGAATACCGATTAGTTCACAATGTGACTCAGCCCATTCTTATCGTATTGCCTTTAAAGGTCACCAAGCCAGTGTATTAGCAAGAGACTCATTGAAGCCATGCCATAGAGAGAGATTTATTGTATTATATTAAGATTCTATTATGGAAAATCTTATGCGGGAAGAAGCACTATTACGCAGTGATATACGTTATTATTGCTATCAAGCTTCAGTGAAAAGAAACAATACAGTATGACTCACTGAAACATTTGCTACTCGTCCAGCAATGATCAAAACCAGCCTTTTTTTTTAATTATTTCAACAACAAAACACTGCACTTGTTAACTTTTTTTCCCATTGTTTTACAAGAATAGAAAGTAATTGTGTCGTAGTTATTGGGGATGACTTTACCACTGCCAGAGATGTATTTCAAATCAACATTAGCTCAAAGATATACAGAATAGCTTGCTTTTGTTCTCTGCTATTTCTGAAATCCAATCACAAATAGCCTCTTATTTTTATGAGCAACCTGCACCGAATATCTAATGCAGATCCTCTTTTTTTCAAAGCAAATGCAGAGCCTTTCCCTGAAATGACACTTGAAAGGAGCAGGGTTGCCCAGCCACAAACCAGACAGAGGCTGTACCTATCCATTCCCTCCCCTGTTGTTTTCCACCAGCGTATTTTTACAACTAGCTTTTCCCTTTCTTTCTCTGTTTATGTCTATTTATACCTCGGGGTAGTAAATATAGCTGTCCGTACCGTGCACCGGGGGAAGCAGAGACAGAACGGCTGTAATTGTGGTTAGCAAGTGGCCTTTTTCAGGGCTGTTTGTGAAGTTGGGCGTTTTGGAGCCATGTGGCAATTCCCGTTTCAGCGGAGGTATGAATGGATGTAGCAGAAGGAGGCTGTTGCCGCCGCCGCTGCAGAGATCTACAGGCACCGTCAACATCTTTCCACCACTGAGAGCAAAGAACTGGCTCTGTAGACCTTTGTAATTAATGTAATATGGCCGAACCCAAGCCCTATCCCAAAATACTTCTGTATTCTGTGTTCCTAAACATGTTTGGACCATTGTGTGGAATTATAATAGATAGATGGCCAATATGACCGGTCTAGACAGTGTTGCTTCATGTTCTGTCCCTCATGCCCTGTCCTGCCAAGACCATTCATGTGAAAGATTAGCAGCGAGTGTGTTGTCATATGAGAATGTCAGTGAACTCCTTGTCCTTTGGGATTTCATTAGGGTTCACATGAAAGGTTCACAAGCATGAATTTCAAAACTCTTATTAGAAGTGGGTTCCATTTATAGTAGTTCTCAAGAGGAGAGCCAGCTGGACTGTGTGGTCAGCTATCGATGCACTAGTTGCTCTCCATGTTTTGGTGAGATAAGTGGCCCCTGGGAGGGAGTCTATGAATGTGACTGATGAGCTTCATGAAAGCTTTGGCCACGAGAGGGCAATAATAACTGTGCTGCTATATCAGATTATACACTTCACATGGGAGCCACTCAAACCATTATAAATCGATTTGTCTTCAGTTCAGTTATGTTGTCCAGATGGCTTTTACTCAAGAAAAGACTGATTTAATTTCAAGCAGCCATATAAAGGATATGTACATTTGTGCAAACCACTTTGTTTTTGTCTGGCTGCATTTGAGCAGTTTCGCTCATTTTCAGAAGCTCTCCAGCACAAATCCAGAAACAGTGCTGTGCAAAAGTACCAATTAAAGTGTTTGAAAAACAGGTTTTGAACTATTTACACAGATAAACTTATTTTTAAATTGTTTTTAAAGGTGATAATATTTTCCTTAATAACTTTTTAGAAGTTATACAGTGTGGTCTCCAGCCACAAGTCATACAGAGTGGTTTCCAGCCACACGTTTTAGTTGTATTAGCAGCACCTCATTTAATTTAATGAAGAATTGGTTAGATAAACAAGACACTGGATGGTAAATACCTCAAAGTGTAACATACACACATGTACTAAATCACAGAGTATTAACAGTCAGTCTAAACAGTATAAAAATATCCAATATTTTAACTTTAAGCAGTAAGAACCTTGTCACTATACAATTGTGTGTTCATGGAACTTCTAATATGAAGTTAACAGAATAATAATGTGTTTTACAGTCTGTCCAAGTTTTATTTGAAATGTGGTTACTTAAGATAAAATGTCAAATATTTTTACAGTGTAATGTTGATTTACTTTATAGTTAAATTCTCAGATGGCCGAAGGCAGCACTGTAAATATACACATTTAATAACATTATTTTTGGCTGGTCATGCTGCGTTGGTGCTGCAATAAAAATAGATTTAAAATCTACTTATATTTCAAATAAATCTGTAAATGATTAGACCACGTTAGTCCTGTGCAGCTTCACAGGTTTCAAAGATTTAACCAGAAGATGTAAAAATAAATAAATACATATATTTTAGCTGGGTCTACATCAAAGAATGGGGCTGTGTATGATACTCAAGTGACTGAGAAGGCTGTAGAACATTAGTAATGAAGTTGTAATAAATGTAAGCACGGCAGTATTTCACTTACTGCTTATTGTACCTAAATGTTAAAAATATTAATTAAACATATAAAAAAGCACTTTCTAGATTATGATATTTAAATCAACACTGTGGAAGTTCTTACCTATAAAATGTATTGGAAGCAATGAATATGCATCGATACTCACTGTTTGTGTGTAGTAGTAGTAGTAGTAATAATAATAATAATAATAATAATAATAATAAAGTGAAACTGACAATCTGGTCATACGTGAACACACCACAGCACACCGTGTGAACAGTATGAAATACTTCCTCTGCGTTTAACCCATTCACCAAGTGAAGCAGGGGGCAGCTACGAACACAGCGCCCGGGGAGCAGTGTGTGGGACGGTACCTTGCTCAGGGTACCTCAGAGGTGCCTAGCGGTCTTGGGAATCGAACCTGCAACTTCCTGATCACAGGGCAAATGCCCTAACCTCTAATAATAATAATAATAATAATAATAATAATAATAATAATAAAAGTAACTGTTAAATATATATAGCGACTTTCTCAAACACCAAGATGATTTACAACAAAACATGCATATATAACAACATATACAACAGGATTAAACAGAGTCATTACACAAAGAGATAAGGTGACTCTTGAATTCTGAATATATAAATTTTATATATAAATTCAACCTGTATGTATACACTGTGTGTTTTCACAGGGCACAGAAGGCCATATGGCACGGGTCCTCTGAGAGGGGAAGGCGTCTGCATGCTAAGAACTGCGAGTCGTGGAGGGCGGGCGACATGGCCATCACCGGTCAAGCTTCCTTCCTTTACAGCGGTCTGCTGAATCAGCAAACCCGCAGCTGCTCAAACCACTTCATCGTCCTGTGCATCGAGACCAGCCCAGACCACAACACTGTGGAGGAGCTCAGGCGGGCACAGCATCGCCACAGACGCTGGCACTACAGATACTAGCGTCTACGCCTGACTGCAACCTCTGCCACCGGAGCTTCGACATTCCAGTAGGTGTAAATATCCGTAAGTTGAATAAAGACCAAGCTGAGTCGTCCAGAAGCCAAAACGAGTCGCCGCCTGTGCAGTTCTTCTATCAGGTTTTGATCACATGGACATCAGTAGCACAAGCAAAGCCATTTCTCTCCGAATGTAATGCAGCGGGACGTCCGTATCTCAGCAGAGGGATTGTAACGGGGCTCAGATTCAGACATGTCATTTTGATGCACTGTATTTTCATTTTCTCTTTTATTTTCCGTTCCAGTTCTCCAAGTCCATAGATGTTTTGTTTTTTTTTCCGCATCCAGTCGTGACAAAAAGATGTCAGTATTTAATTTAATTTCAGTGTTTTTTTTTTTTATTTATACCTGACCGCACATAATCTATATATGTCAAAAGAAGGATGAGGATGAATTTGTAATTTATAGTTCCTGTTTTCTTTCATCTTTTATGAAAGAGAAGATTTTATAAAGCGTCTCTGTTGATGAAATTATATTCCAAATGTGACTGCAGACTTTTCTTTTTCAGAGAGCAAAAAATGTCCTCCTGTTTCCTGTCCTCCTGGTTTCATTTGTAGGACAAAAAGAACTTGAGCAGTGCTTAGTCAGGAGTGTTTTTTACTTTCACTGGTGTCTATTGAATAAAATCTCTTTTTCAAATACTTTGTCAGTTCTGTCACATGTCTGCCATGTGTCTTAATGTGTAATGTAAATGAAAGTGACTCGCAATGTGTGATTGCATGACTATTAACAAGCTGTATTTCACTCAAACACCTCACACAATAATATCAGATTAAACACACCATCAAGCTGTGGCTAAAGTCAGTCATAACACAACATTTCTTCCTTCATAAGGGCATCAGATAAAAGCAAGTGATCTCATGTATCCCATATAAGCAGCTATGGTGGATCTGAGAGAGTCTGGTGCTCTACTAAGCAAAAAGATGTGATTATATTTACACAACCAATGAGAGACATCAGAGAATTTTCAGTTTGACAATTCGTAAGAAATTAGTAATAAATTAGCTCTGTTTAAGATGAATGATAAAATTAATTACATAATATGAATTAAAAATGATAAAATGAATTAAAAATAATTACAGTTATCTACAAAAGTACACAATGGAATATATGGTTTATAATGGTGTATAATGATGGTTTAATAATGGTACACAATAATCATATAAATGAAATATATGTATAGCATTTTCTATACCATATATACTTTATATTTGTCGCATTATGTCAGAGTGCGGGCCGCGAAGCCCACACTCTGATTTACCTCGGCGCGAACAGGAACGAGGCAGGCAGGCTTCCATA
>JBBPDC010000007.1:7437337-7485767 GCA_037974485.1 Hemigrammopetersius urotaenia | reverse complement strand
AATACAGAAAGGGCACTTTAAGGGGTCAACACCTCTGAATGAGCTCATCAAGCCTCGTCTTCTAGGTGAATCAGGAGAATATGATTAGAACTTCAATAATACCCTGCAGGAGAATCACAAAGAGCAAAAAAAACCAATCAGCTGGACTCTTGTTCTATGGTAATAAACATGATATGACAATTTAATGCTCAGTGATTAGGCATACCTGGTGCATTTAGAAGGCCCTCAGCATGAGCTCTGTCCTGCTCACACTGGCTGTGACATTTAAGGTCTATCTGAAAGACTCTCCTCTGCTTTCGTGTGCTCTATGATTAGGGAGCCGCCTTAGTCTCGTTAACGTCTAATGAAGGATACGGCTGACTTTTCATGTGCGGTTTCCTATGTCTAAATATAGCCCACGTTCAGTATCTGCAGCAGGCCTAAGTCCACCAAGAGTGAGCGACATGTGTAAGCCACATTGAAGGGCCAGCGCCACTTCCTGACCCTCGTTCCCCCTTTTTCAAGTCAGGGCCTGTTCACAGCCACAACAAAAACCCCAAAACGTTTCAGGCATAAGCTGTAATTATAGCACTACACAGGATGTGACGGTACGTGCCTGGATGTAGGTGGGGCCACGTGACCAAGTCACGTTTAATTAAATTGAATGTGACTCAGTCATTTGCGTTCAGTCTCATTCAGGGGCTTGAAAAAGTCATTTTATGAAGTTGGCTTTTCTCTTAGCCAAGGTTAGGTGTGGCACACCTTCTGTAATTATCTCTGTGCCCAGAATATACCCATTTAGTGAAACAGTGCACAACTGGGATAAACGTGTCATTAACAAAATTAATGTATACCTATATTTGGATTATATTTAGTCCAAAAAAAAAGTTTTCAAACAAAGATATTTGGGAACACCAGAGGCCTATAAGCTCATATTAATGAGAATAATAAACTGACTATAAATGAATGTCCCACATGAGAAATGAGTCTCTGAAATGGGACTATTCTGATTCAAAACGAGACATTTTCTACTTGAAGACAGCACTGAAATCACTGAAAACACAGCATCCTATTTTAATAAGAGAACTGTGGTGAATCCACAGACCAGAGGAGCAACCAGTGGTCATAGTAATGTTTGGCCCTTGCCTCAGGCCTCACATGAGGGAGTCTCTCGAACATAAGTATCTTTGTGTGGACTGTTGTGCCCACCCCAGTGCTTCAGAAATGCAACACAGGTGGGCTTTTGTTGCTTCTGAACTACAACAGCTCAATTCTTACTTTCGTTTAAACCAGATCTGTCTCGTTTAGTAAGATTACATGCACGTGAATTAATAATTTAAAGGACTTTTGTAAATGATTTTATAAACCTAACATATGAGCCTTAGGAATTTAGTAACACATTAGCAAGACACAGCGTCTTTAAGACCTTTTATAATCTGTTCTCATAAGTAGCTGCAGCAGGATTAAAGTAAATTAAATTTCCAGCTTAAAGCCCAAGTGAAAGGAATATTTAACAAACTAGGTCTTCTCAACAAGCTTCACAAACCTGGCCTAAAATGAGTAATTGTTCATTGAAACACATATAACTTTAACTCTTGCTTTAGGCTGATATTTATCTGGCTAACTGAGAAATCCTGTGAAAACAACTTTAGTAAAATTATTCTATACTCAGCATTTTGGAAATACTTGTGTGGGAACCAGTAACTCTGCCACCTCAGTCCTCACCTCTCTTTGTTCTTCTAATAAGTAGTAAGAGTTAGATTAAACTAAATTAATTTTCCATTTTCAAGCTTGTGAGCAGGGGGTGCATTTTACAAAATAGGATTTCTCAGCTGGATAACTTTAACCCACAGTTCAACAGGAAAGTCATTGTGGTCTTGGGGTACCTGTGGGCTCTGCATGTTTTATTATGTCCCTACTCTGACACATCTACTGCCACCTGGACTATAAGATTATATGTTTTCTGATTAGTTAAATATGGTGCATTATGTAATCCAAAATATCCAAAATATCCTTTAAATACTGTCACTGTCCCTTACTTACCTTCCTCCTCTTAAAGCAAGTGGCCTAGTGGTTAGGGTGTTGGCCTTGTAATCAGAAAGTCATGGGTACAAATCCCAAGACTACCAGTGGCACCACTGATGTACCCTGAAGAAAGTACCGTCCCCACACTGGCTGCCCACTGCTTCCCTTGATGAATGGGTTAAACGCACACTCCTGCTTACTGTTTTCTGCTTTACTGTCCTCTATTTATCCCCTATTTAACTTACCCTTTCTACATACCCTTCTTCCTTACTTACCTCTCCCGTTTTCCTACTGTCGCCTACTTACCATCCTCTTCACTGCTGTCCCCTACTAATCCCTAATTATCCCTACCGCTTCTCTACAGTCCACTACTCATCTTTCCCTTCCTCCCTACTGTCCCCTACTTACCTCTACTCTTTTCTCTACTGATTACTGTCTCTTTTCTACTGCCCTCTAATTTCCTTTTTTTCTCTTGCAGCCTACTTACTTGGTTTCTTACTACCTCCTCTCTACTGTCCCCTGCCTAGCCTCCCCCTTTTCTCTACTGTCTGTCTCTTTTCTTTTCCTTCTTCCTCACTGTCCCAAACCCCATCCCTTACCTCTGTTTCCCCCTATAAATGTCCCCTCTTTATAACTGTGAACCATATTTACCTTTCCCTTCTTCTCGACCGTCCCCTACTTACGTCTCCTCTCTTCCTAACCTACATACCCCTTTTTTCTACTGTCACATTCTTACCCCTTCAACCCACCTCTCTTACTTCCCTCTCTCCTCGTCTTTACTGCACCCTACTTATCCCTCCGCTCTACGGCAAGAACTCTAATCCTCCAGGACAGCTCTAGACTATGTGTTCGAAGATATTGAAAAAGTTTAATAGAGTTGTAGAATTCACTTATTAGAAAGTGTTTCTAAATGCATTTGGACCCTGAATGTATTTGACCAGTCACAGTTCTTCTTAGTCCCTCTCATCTTCACTCTCTTCCTATTCCTCTACTCTGTCCTTCCCTCACCCACCCTCCCCATCGCTTGCTCCTTCTCATCGTGTTAATTAGGATAAAGTAAATTTCCTAACTCCAGGCCCATGAACAAGGGTTGGGTATTTCAGAAATGCTGAAAAGGAGACTAAAGACCCAACTCTTCACTCAATAAGATAACGACATGCTAATGTCAAACTTAATCAACACAAACTTCACAAAATAAATTGCCTTCTGTGGTCTGTGATCAGATACGTGCCTGGTGGAGAACAAACTTCTTCTTTGATAGAATCTCAGTGTTCCAGCAGCTGTTAATTTTAAGTGTAGTCTTACTACTATGAGGGACCTGTTTTCTTATGGACTGCAAATATTTTAGATTTATGGCATTTATCAGACACTTTTATCCAAAGCAACTTTCATTCCTTAACTACAGGGGGAAGTCTCCCTGGAGCAACTTGGGATTAAGGGTCTTGCTCAGGGATCCAGTGGTGGTCTGCTAAAGGTAAGATTCGAACCCATGACCTCTTGGTCCAGAGGCAAGAAACCTAGGCCACCACCTAGGATAAGAGTGCCTGCCAAATACTGTAAATGTATTTTCTCAAAACAAATGTCTGCTATATGGACAAAAGTTGTGGGACCCTTGACAATTACACCAACACAGACTTTAATGACACTGTTGCAGCTATAACAGTTTCAATAAGACGCTGGAGTTTCTGTGGGAATTTGTGCCCATTCTTTCAATCTGTAGAACATTTATGAGGTCAGGTGCTGATGTTGGGAGTAAAATTAGGCCTGGCTTGCAATTTCTGTTCCAGTTCATCCCAAAGGAGTTGGATGGGGTTGAGCTCATGGATTTATCACACCAAACTCATCCAACACTGTCTTTATAGACCTTCCTCTGTGCACAGTCATGTTGTGTAAACATGGCATTGTACAAAATGTCTAAAGCCTTCAGATTGGAATTAAGGGGCCACCTGAATTCAATGATTAAGATGAGCGTCCCAATACCTTTGTCCATATAGTGTATTTATCAAAACACACGTTGTCAAACTGACAATGAATTTGTGCTTTCCTCTCTCTTTGAATGTCTCCTGTCCACTACATCTCCCATACTGACCCCCTTCCCTCTCTACTGTCCTCTCCATCTCCCCGTGTTCCACCGCCCTCTCAGTCTCCATCCCGCCCCCTTCTCTCGGTCCGCTCCTCCCCGTCTTCCTTCCTCTATATCTCGCTCCATGGCTGCTGTGGCTGGCCGGACCCCCTCTCTCCTATCTGTGCTGGAGCCGCGCCTGCGCAGTGCCTTGCTGAAGCCCGGTGCGCTCGGCTCCCCCGTGTCCCTGCCCCGCGGCCTGTGTGTGGAGGAGACGCGGCATGCAGTCTGACTTCACCCCGGGCGCACGGACGGTCTCATGGAGCGGCTCGGAGCCACACTGCCTCGTCTGGGTTTGACTTCACCATGCGCTGCGGGACAACACTAAGATGTGTGTGCGCTCTCAGATAGTCTTTTTGCTTCTCGCCTGCAACTTCTGCGCCTTCGTTTATGCCCAGGGTGAGTCCACTTTTCTGCTCCTTTCTTTTTTTTTTTAACTTGTCCTACTGTCCACGACTCCTAATGTCCCTGTGTTACAATGACGTCCCTTCTATACAATGTAAAAGGCAACACCCGTTTTAAGACTCATGTTACTTTTTTTGTTACAACTTGTTGATTTGTAACTTCATGCGTCCTGGAGCTCGGGCTGTGGCTCTTTCGTGGCAGTTACGGTCCCGTTACGCACCCCAAGCCACCAAGCAAGCGTAAAATATATCAAATTAGTTAAAAAACGGTTTATGTTGATTATTCTGTTATAAATTCTGTAACGGTATGGACCGTTATCATTCTCACAGTTGTGTCTCGTTCAGGGCTGACAACTCGCTAAACAAACACACACACACTCATAGACTAGGAAAAACTTCTCCAGAACAACGTCAAACTCCTGTGATACCCGTTCAAAGCCCAACAGGACTTCTGTCTTCCCATTTTGATGAAAGAAAGTGTCTATAGATGTTCTGCTAGCCTGTGTCACTAGGCTAACGCTAACCCATAGCGCCTACTGGCGACTCCAACGAATAAACTACGTGGACAAAAGTATTGGGACCCCTGACAGTCACACAAACAGGGACGCTACTGACACTGACCCCCACACATATCCTTAGCTTTTATAACAGCTTCCACTTTTCTTGGAAGGCTTTCCACGCGATTTGTTCCTAAGGTGTTGGATGGGGTTGCGTTCAGAGCTCTGTGTGGGCTAGTCAAGGTTCTCTACACTTATCACATCCTACCATGTCTTTATGGCGTTTGCTTTGTGCACCGGGACACAGTCACGCTGGAGTAGAAAAGGTTCTTCCCCAACTGTGTCCACAAATTTGGAAGCATGGCCAACTATGTCCAAATTTAATTTAATAATTAAGAAGTGTATCCCAATACTTTAGTTCATATAGAGTAGGTTACCAACCACCTTCCTTTCCAATATGATGATCTGTGTGTTGCAGCAGACTCTGTTATGATATATTTTGCTTTAAATACTTTAATTTCTCAGTCCAAATGCCTGGGAAGGATCTACAATCCTACAATCCGACGTTTCTTTCGCTGTGTGTTTACACTTGTGTCATTTTGCTCACCTTTCCATTTGGGGTTTCCCATTTGGTGCTTGAGTAAATAAAGTAATTTCTCTTTTTATCACCTGGTGCTTGGTGTAAAACAAATGGCAGGCTGGTCTATGAAGACTATTTCTCACGAGTTTGTGTTTTTAGTCACAAGCAGGCAAAGGCGTTGACGCCAAACTGGCACCAGAGTGGGCACATGGGTCAAGAGAGTACATCTCCAACAACAAACTCCTGTTTGCTCCAAACTTACTGCCATAACAAGATATTCTCCAAACATTTTATGATACAGTGCTGCATAATTATTCAGTACTTAAAAGATGACTCAAAAAACCATCTTTAAATGACACCAAAGGAAAAAGTGAAAAGGCATATTCATTTCATTTTTATGGGATGTGCAGTAAGGCAATATTTTATCATGCTGTTTTGAATTATGTCATAATGTAATAAGCCACAATATACTTCCTCTGAGTGCACATATCACATTGATAGTATTGTTTGAATGGAGCAGTGCTGGTACGTTCTGTCTGTAAATCACAGAAGAACTATAAAACACAGAAAATACTGTATTGCCTACCCCAGATTATGAATTGTTCTTTCCAAAGCAACCCCAAGTTTGGGGAAAAACAAACTGTGTGTAGACTGTGGATATAATGTCCATTATCTGTTGAATATGTTCAAAAATATTGATTAACCTCAAACCCTTAATCACAGTGTATTATCATGGTATCATGGGCAATGTGTCACCCATGGTGTAGATGTCACTAAGTTAGCTTAACTTAAAAATCCTGTAAATCAATTGCCTTTGAGTCAAGTAAGTGAAGTAACTCAAACGTAAAACAGACGTACTTTAATTCATATTATGAGTTAGCATGAGTTAATGTAAATAATTGAAGTTCACAGTTAAGCCCTGTCCAGGCCGGGTCAAGCGATTTCCTCTGGGATCAATAAAGGTTTTTGATTCTGATTCTGATAGTAAGCCTGTAGTATTCAAATCTTGGAACTGAAAACCATGTGCTTCATCGCCTGACTCCACGTAACAGTTTCTCTCCTGGCTTCTGCCCCCTTCCTCCAAAAAGGGGGACTTTTCTCCCTCCAACTTGACCAGAGGGAATCACATCTGTCTGATCAAGTAGTTTCTCATGTTGTACCTATTTGAAGCTCTTTTTTTCTTAAGTAAGCAGCTGTAACCAATTTAGTCCCCTTCAAGTAAGGCTCAGGACAAGTGGGGGAGAACAGAGGAGGCACTTAGGGTCTCACACCAAATACATGTTGTTGTTGGGGTTTTTTTTATTTTTTATTTTTTTAGCATTTTTCACATTAGAAAGCCCTTTAAAATATAAAATATTTCTGTTTTGAGGGTTACATTCTTTCTCTCTACCTTTCGCTCTGTCTCACTGCTGAATAACACTGAATCTCTTTCACATGGCCTTGATACAGATCCTGTTTGCCACAGCAAACAGTACATGGAAGTTTTCTTTTGGCCGCTGAGAAAATAATGTATTCTCGTCATGGTCAAGCGCAGTATCCGTTCCTTCTGTATTCCATGTTTGTTACATGAATAAAATTAGTCTACAGCCTTGAGCTGCAATTTTTTGTGGTTATGTTCATACAGCTCGGCTGTTACATTTTGCAGTGGAATTTGCCCTCTAACGAAGGCAAATGGTTTCATTTTACAGTGTGCTGATTTGGCTTTTGGAGATGCGTATCTTGGTGGATGGTCTTGCTATAATTATCTGAAGCCTTTCAAACAACACTTTGATTGGAATTATGAAAGAAGACTGCTGACAGTGTCTGAAAATTGTCACCATCAGTAATCGTGCATGCAGTATAATTAAAGGAGCCATTTCTGTCACGTTTTGTGCACACACGTCCATTAATGAGGCGCAGGCGCAGAGTTCCATTTCTCTAAAATCAGTTTAATTTTCCAAAAGCCAAACACAAAAAGACATGATGGCCAATACTCTTGCAAATACTCAAAACAAGAGGACAGGTATACACCAAAGGATGTGTGATATAATAATAGCAACATAGATATTCATGGAAGTTTGGTAGAGCTTTCAACCATTTACTCTTATGTAGAAAAAAATACCCAAGAATGGGGAACGTGAAGAGACAGTTGTGGATGAGGAACTAAAGTATGAACAGAAAAGAGGCCCCCATCTGAGCTGAAGTGGAGCAGAAAGAGAACCGAGTCCCCTTTCAAAAGAAACTCAAACTGTGAACATAAGAAGAACTGAGTTCCCTTTCTGCTGGTCCACTTTTTGGATGACTTCTAGAGGACTGAGTCCGGTTCCTTTAAAGAGGGCTACATGTGAAAACACCCAAAATATCACATAATATTAAAAGAGGCTGGGCTTCTTTCCTTTAGGATAGACATAAGTGATCACTCTTCTAATTTGTTGTCCTTTCTTGTGCCTCATTGAAAAAGTTGCCCAGGCAGAAACACTCTTTATAGCTTCAGTGTCAGTGGGTGGGTGGTTTTTGCTTTCGATGTCTACTTATTTGTTTCTTCTTCTAGTTTGAGTGTCTTCTGTTGCTTAACTGAACTGCTATTTTGTTGTCTTTGTCCCTTGGTGGGGTTAGTTTCATTGCTTTTCTTTTGAGACAGTTTGCTAATGTGTGCAACTTAGTTGGCAGTAACTTGTTTTAAAGCAGATGTTAATTTGGGTCTAGCTTTGCAGGTATGAAGAACAGATGTGGACAACTTTAAGAACTCATGTATGTCGCTCTGGATAAAAGCATCTGCCAAATGTCATAGCTGTAACTGTTCTAAGAGCACCAGCATACAGTGAAAAAAACGTGTTGTGTTTTGGTAAAAAAAAAATGCCTAAAAGGCCTATTTTTATAGTAAACCCTAAATATGCCCCCAAATATGCTCCCAGAACAATTTAATAATAACTCAGTTAAATGCGTGTTTTCTGATTCTAAATATTCAGAATCATAAAACTTTACTGCTTAAAAAAACGTTAGCATTAGTGGTTAGCATTAACAGCGTGTGGCGAGCCAAAACAAAGAAACCTTGAAATATCTCTCTCTACCCACAAGTTTAGACTAAATTAATACTAAATAACTGTTGACAATTGGTGGGGGGGTATTTAAAACACTAAAATATGAGGACAAGACACGGAACAGTCATGCTACATGCTGCAGCAGGCTTCTTCTTTTTATGGTGGTTGACAACTTTACAGTGCACTACCGCCACAGCTGGACTGGTGGAGGTAATACAGTTTGGTTCTCCGCGTTAGTCTGAATCCGCAAATGCTGTATATGCATTGCTTTTAATGACATCACAAAAACTCCATACATGAATGTTATGTATAGGGGTTCCAAAGGGACTTTCCAACATTTACATACTCTTAACACTATTAGTGTGTTCAAGTATTATTACTCGATAATACTGTGCTGTGCTATTAGTGTGCTGTGGTGTGCTCATGTATGACAAATGGTCACTTCACACAACAAGGAACATTTGGTTGTCCATGTAACAGGCCCCTTAATTCTTGTTAATCTCATGTTTAGTTGGGGATCCGCAATACTCATTACTGTGTCATGTTTGCATTGGTGATTATAGGTCGGATGCCTTATTATGGCCCTCAGCTTGTCATGATTAGGGTCTGCTCTTATATAACATGGGAGGACACGTCTCTCGTTTGATCTTCGCCAGATGATCCTTTGAGCAAGTCCATCTTCACTGCCAGCCTCTATCTTTACCTGAACATACGTTACCCATTACAGGCGTTTATTTACTGTGTTCTTTTCCCTACTTCCAGTGTCTGCCTTGAAAACATCCATGCTGATGTCTTGCTATTGCACTTGAAAAACAATGTGGTTCTACTCTGTCTGAGGGTTCTTGACATTTGTTGCTTAAGACAGAGAACCCAGGTGCTTCAAAGCTTGGCTAATACACACAGACACACACGCACACATGCATCATCTTTTACATCATACACACCTGCTGTACACATGTGTGCAGTCATATAGCTAAACCACAACCTGGGTGGTACACGAACATAGCGCCTTACCGTGAGAATCGTGTATGAAGTATTTCCATTTTTTATAATAAAATAGAGACATTTCGGAATTCTTCTTTCAACAACAGGATTACTGTAATTATAAGTTTTGGCCATGTTTCTGATCTCACCACAGACCCTTCTCATTTTCACTTGAGTTTTTTTACAAATGGAATGATAGCTGAAGCATGGAATGATAACTGGCTGCTTGCACAGATGACTGGCATGTGTTGGCCGTGTTTGGAATCTTTGTAGCCTTTCTTCTCCTCTTTAGATCCTCCCTGTATGATGCATTGGCCTTGGACAAGTCATTTGGCAGATGGCCTCCTAAAACCACTGCCTAGGTCCACCCTTCCCAAGACGTTTAAGATTATTGTGAGGAATTCACTTAAATGCACTAAATTCAGTAATTGACCACCGCTTAGATTGTTTATCCTCCAAATTTATGCTATTATAAGGCTCTGCTGATGTTTTTTGTAGCCACTGTCTCCAGTTTGATAGACTGCGGAACACTGAAGCATTCACTCAGAATTTTGTGGCTGCGACCTTGTGACTCTGATTGATGGGAAAATACTGAAGCCATTCAGATTTCCTCCAGATCCAAACCCTGTGTGGCGTGTTGGACGTGTTGGACGTCTGGTTCTGATACTGCTTGCATGCTTAGGGCTGACGCTGCTGCTTGTAAAAAAAATGCACAATTTCAATACATAGTTATTCATGAAGCAGTAAAACACTTGTAACATGCATGTCCTGGACTGAGGTCCTTTTATGAGCCAGAAGGGTAAATGTATTGGAATGTTTCACATTTCTCTCCTATTACTGGTCTCCCAGTCAATCCAGTTTTATAACAGCTTTTAACCTTCATCTGTGCTCATCATGAAGAGTTAAACCTAAGTAAAGGACGTCTTTGGTGAAACTGCTCTTTGTCCTCCCCCCCCCCCCCTTAAAACACACCCACCCTTCCAGGCTAATGTCAAAAGCCGATTAATTAATGCACGGGAAGTGGCCTTTGACCTGAAAGCATTATTTGCTCTCCCCAAGAGGGTCTGCCATAGAGGAATGCAGGAGCCGACAAGAATCCACCATTCAGCGCTGTACATGGTTACGACTCTACGAATTCTAAAGGTGGGAGGGAAAGTGTGACAGTGGACATTTCTGTCAGCACAGAGGAGAAAAGAAAGCCTATTGAATTTGCAGCTTGTAGCATTATGGCCCATTCTTCCTGAGAAAAAAAAAAGTTGAGGAGCAGCACCCCTTTCACTCCAGCGTTGGAGGAAAAGTAGCCGCGTAGCTGAAAAGCAGAGGGAACTGAAAAAAAAAGCAAACAGGAAGTGTTCTGGCAGGAAACGAGAGCAGTGTTTTGAGTTTCCACTCTTCGCCGGCTGACGACGTTTGCGAGGAGAGCTTCTATTTCAGGCTTTGTTTGTCGCTAAGTAAATATCCCTTTCGCTCTGACTTTGTCTGCAACCGAACCTTCTGTTTTTTTATGGTGGAAAATGGAAAGCACATTTTGATGCTCTTTGGGCCTGTGATGAACTGTGACCAGCTCGTGTTGGCTCTCAAGGAGAGGCGGCCTGGAACCAGTAAACACACCCTCTTATTTGGCCCAGCAGATGTTCCAGCCAGACCTCCATGGCACTGACACCTTGGCAAGAGAAAATGAATGCAGTACATTTACTCTCAGGGCATGGAGCAATACGACTTCAACCACGAAGCAAGATTATAATACAACGGCGACTCTTCAGAGCAGCGTGGCAGGAGTCAGTACTGTACAGCTTAATTATAGCAGCTAGCTGCTCGCTCCCACCATGGCATAGCGGACAGACCAGAGAGCGACTGTTTGAATTCAACCTCAGAATTGGAATTATTTTACTGTACACACCCTTCTACAACCAGTACCCAGAAATTTAAACAGTGTGGTTACATGATGAAACTCGGCCACAAATTCAGCTGTCCACCGGGAAATGATCTTTGTAATTATGTATGAAAATAATGGAAAATGGCGCAATTATGGTTCCAAATGAATTTGCACTGATGTTGGTTTTCTACACACAGAAGCCAAGTGAAAATCACTGTCTTCCTCAAAAACCAGGGTATGTGAAATATGACAAATACATTTGATTTGAAACATCAATCATATTGTGCTTTGTCTTGACATTTCATAAGGGTGATGATCCTTAGAATGATTTACCAATATTTGTATTGAATGCTAGTGTATTTATTCAGTAATTTTCAAGCTCATAGCTATTATGCCATTAACATTTATAAAAGGTCTGAACTAGGTGTATATCCACCAGGAATAACATTCCTTTCTTTAGGCACACAGGGGTTATATGACGCAGTAAAATGAATAAAATTCAGATATTTGAGCCCAGTAGCCTAAAGTAAACTAAACGTTGCTGACCATTTTATTTGTGCCTAAATATATGAATATAATTTCATATTACTCTTCATCCTTAACAATTACTCAGTGACAGCATCAATTACACAGTTCTTTGGAATTACATTTGATATTCATTATTTATCAAGTGTTGTGCAGAAAATGGGTATTAAAAGCGTGCAATGGTACCCAAAATTGAAATACAATATAATAGTAAAATTTTTTGGATTTTGGTGTCAGAAATCTGGCACCAACATCGGCATGAATGGCTGATGTGGTGGACTTGAGAGCCTGTGTGCATTGGTGAGAGCCGCTGCTGGTGAGTCATGTCTCCCAGTGCTGAAACCAGAGCACCAAGGCCAGATTCAGTGCAGCGGCGATAGCATGCTTAGCATGGAAATGCAGGATAATGGCATAAATTTAGTCTGCTGGCTGCCACTTATTGACAAGCAAGGCTTTAAAGGTATCTGCATCTGATGAGTAACTGAGGCCTCTTATATTTAGCTAGAGCTAGTTTGTTGACAATGAGAACCTAAAAATATATGTTTAATTTTTTTCATTGTTTTTTCATTGTTTTTCTGGTTTCTCAGTCCCACCTTTAACTTGTCCTTAGACTTTCATTCAGGCACTTGTGTTTCAAAGTAGCAAAGCATAATTACTTCATATCTAACTTTATAGGAAAGGAATCTTGTGACTTTCAGTATTTTAATGTTGGTTTAATTCTGTTTGACCTATTTGCGTCCACAGCATGCTATAAAAAATAAAAACAGACTTGTACTGAACGCTGAGTTAACGTGTTCTTCATAATGGTGACATGTTAAATGAGAAATGACAACAAATGTATACACAACAAAAGCTCAAATTCAAATGATAATAAATCATTTTATACAGTTTTAAATGGTTTACATATCTACTGAATGGCAATGGTCTAATTTAGTGGTTTTCAAGCCAGCCCTTAGGCCCTGCCCAAACTGACCATGTGACTATCCCTGAGAACCAGTCTGAGAACCACGGGTCTAATTAATTCTGAAATTTTGTCTGGATTGCTGCATTCCTGGGATAATTCCACTGGATTTTTGGACTCATTGCATTGATGTGATCTATGCACTTAAATTAAATGTTAAGTGATAATGATTTGCATTTTTTAAAATTATTATTAATAATAATAAGATAAATGAACATAATATTATATAATATCATTATTTAAGTAACATTATATAATTACAGTTTAATTAATTAACATTTAACATTACAGTTTTCCTCTTTTGATATTTTGATGTCATTTTGATGTGACCACTCTAATCGCTGTCTCTTAGAATGAACCAGGCTGTAGATCTGTGCCTTTAGAACTGACAGAGTTTTTGTAGACAAGCTCTTTTCTGACTGAGTGACCTGTATTATACCTCTGTCAAAGAGCAGTCTGGACTGAAACACTCTTTATAACTTCAGGGTTAGTGGGTGGAGCTAAACTGCTACATAGATCAAATGGGCTCAAAAGGTGGAAATATGTGTTGGTTGTTGTGACATCACAAAACTATTGGATTCAAAACAGGCTGATTTGCCGCTTAATTGCCAAAATGTTACCATATAGAATAGGGAGTGAGTGGTACACTTTTAAACAAATGTAAATATTTTCAGTTTTGCTTTTTGATTAATAATACAATTTTGATACGTGCAAAATTATTTGAAATGAACAGTTTTCTGTAAACCCTAGACCTGATGCAGGATTCAGTGGGATAAAGGTGCTTTCTGGCTTTTTGATATTTTTGCTGAAAACAATATTAAAAGCATCATTATCCTCTACTTGCTAAACTCGTGTACAAATGTAGTTTAGCTCAGGGTGGCAAATTCCAGTTCTGCTCAAACACACCTGACTAAACTCAACAACTGAGTGCCAGATATGTTAGGTGTGCCAGGTTACACAGGAAAATAACTGCTCTGGGCACTGGCCCTCCAGCCCTCCAGCCCTGGTATAATTTATGTGCATTGCTCTTAACTGGGCCATTGTCCTCAACTACATATAAAGGTTAAATAGATCTGTGTTTAAAGGTCTTGAAATCGTTAGTAATGACTCATTTTTGTTGATTTTACAGTTCATTAGAGGTCTGAAATAAGTCAGCCCTGGTCTTCAGTCCATTTTAATGTGATAGTTGCCACTTGAGAATAATTGTGCCCATCATTAAACTAGATTTGAGTTAGGTTGGCTTTTGGATTCATGATCTCGGGGATGAAAACCACTCTGTGTGATGTTAATGACTCATCTTGTGCTATTAGTCTGATCACTGTGTGCACATCTGCTAAGTGAGAAACTCTCTGATCTTTAGTCTCGAGTGAGGCATAAAAGTGTCTCTTCTCCTAACTGTAGCAGCAGCAGCTCTTGGATTTGCAGGAGGAAACGGCCTGGCTTTGCTGTGGCAGATGTCCCATTCACGCTGAGGAAGGCACGTGTCATGCTGGTCTGATTGATAACCGCCCACCATGTGGGCATCACAGGGAGGTTGGCTGCTTTGGAGCTGCCATGTGGTGGTCCATACGCTTAACGCATGGTGCCACACAGAGACAGCTGAAGATGGAGCTTGAGCAGGAGGTGATGTTTTTAAAAAAGAGACTAATTTGAAGTGTGTGTGTGCGTGTGTGTGTGTGTGTGATGATGATGGGTGGCATGCTCCATGTCGTCTTTACTGTACTGTACTTTCTCTGTTCTACATCCCACCCATGTAGTTTTTGACCAGAAAAATTCTTTGTGGGGAAAATTCAAAGAACTTGGTTTTTGGTCCAAGCTATGGTCTCCCATGACCCTTTTCTTCTATATCATCTTAATCTTCACTTCACTACCCTTGAATTAGTAATGATGATCTACAGTTAGTTCTTGTTTATTAGGGTGATTTCTTCTTAACCCTTTGAATGCAAGCATCATAGAGCCATGCTGGGTGCTCAACAAAGGTAAATTGTCAACATACTTCAAAACAACTCCATATATAAAAGTTTCCCCAGTTTGTGTTGAGGCTCGAGGTTTTGGGCGTCATGCCAGAGTTATTGTAATTTTTAAAAAGGTAATAATACTGCCACTGGGGTTTTAAAAAATCACACAAAAATGAAAATAAAGAATAAAAATGGACATGTTTCTTTTATTTTAGGTTTTGGAATCAAACAGAATAAACCTTGGAGAACTGTCAGGATCGTCTCCGCCCACAAGTGGGTGGGGCTCCAAAGAGTGGCCAATAGAAAGAGCAGCAAATGTGTAGGAGAACAAACACCAGTTTTAGACTGTTTTACACTGTTTATATTACTGACAGCAGGTTGCACTAATGCATGCTGAGTTTTAAGGATTAAAACATGAGGGTGACTTTCACCCTCTCCTTTCACTGCCAGCTGGGGCATGACCTCAGCCATTGTGGCCATGCTGTACTACCACTGAACTCCTACTGACTGACTTACACCCAGAGTCAATCTGGTCATTTCATCTGTCTGCCTCTCCATTGTCATCCCTCACCCCCCTCTGGGTGGCCATGTGTGTTTCTTCACAGCTTGAAAGGATTACCTCAAACCCCATGCTGGCCACTATCACTCTTTGGTTTAGCGTATTTAGGTCAGTGTTTATCTCCCAAGTCGGCCAGAACATCTCTCCAGCTGAAAAAGTGGAAACCTTGATCTCTCTGTAAATTCCCTAAAAGAAAAGACATTGGTTTACATCCAAGAGAACTACTAATTTATTAGAATTCAGGTGTATAGTTCATATCAATAAAAAGATGTTAAGTTTCAGGCTGTATAATTAAGCTTATTATTTGCACACATGCGTTAATAGCAGTGAATATGAATAACAACACATCACTCTGGCTTCTGAACAGACTGTAGCCTCCCTCTGCGGACCATAACGCAGTAATAGTGAACTCAGTAAGAATGAAATGATCTACACAATATTCATCATTTTATAGTACTGTGTTGGTCTAAGCCTGATTGGAGCACTAGCAGTTGACTAACACCCATTGTAAGTATACATGGTTAGTAAAATTGGAATGTTAATAGTCAGTACATGGACTTTTCTGCGAAAGTATCCTACTTAATTAATAAATAGCAAATGTCAGTTGTTTGAAGTGTCTGGTTTTGATGTCTTTTCCATCTAGGTCTTGCCAGTGTCCCTTTAAAATATTTGATGTCATAAAAAACTGAAATGCAAATATTGCATTTCTCTTGTCCCCTGCAGGCCCTATCTCCAGCCTTCCCTTTCACCTGTCTAATGTATTCACTCCCTCTGGGGCCCAACATCTGCCTGCAAGCTGCCTCTCCTCTGTTTTCAATCTAAGAGGACCTTCAGTTCACCATATGTTTTGTTCTTAAAAACTCTAGGTTTAACTTTAAACAACTTACGTTAGTCATATATGATTTACGGTGCATGCATAACAGAAATACGGGAGTAATTATACTTGTGCGGAACAGTGGCTGCTGCAGAGCACCGTTTACACGTTTGACTTTGGGAGCTTGTTTATGCTAAAAAACCAGATATAGTCACAAAATCTTGTTCTTGCACCAGACAAACAAGTCATTACATAGAAATATGTAACTGTCTAATGCAGAAACTTTAATAGAGGGTTTTTGTTTACTGGTTATTCCCTGGTCAAACTAATGACACTTTATAGCTGCTATAACAAGATACCTGCATGTTAACATAGCTGAGCTACTATCAATTTGTTTTTGCTGTGTAATTATTTTTCACAGTTTGACCTAGTGCCATGTCAGATTTGCTGTCCCTGAACGTCTCACCTAGCATTGTTGCCGCAGCACCAGCAGCACTCCCTGCAGCACTGAACTGAACACAGCCTGGCTGCTGATACTGAATGAGTGTTTCAAGCCACCCTGTTCTCGTTCTCTTTCTTTGAAATGATCCTTCTTTTGAAGCACAAAACATCATAATCAGATTTTTCTACAGGCTCTGTAAAATGAACTCATACACAGACTTTATGGCACCCAAGACCTTGTAGCTGCTTCACTCGCTGTCTGTTTTTTTGTCTTTGGTAGATACTAAGCACTGCATGCTGTAAAGACCACAAATCTACCATTTTGGAGATGCTCTGACCCTCTGTCATTCAGCCACACTTCAAGAACGAGCTACTTCATGGGTACTGAGCCATACGAAGGGCTACCAGCATGATACACTAGAACAGAAGTTACCTAATTTAATTTTCATGCATGATAAACATGTTTTAAGTGCTTTTTTTAAGATATTGTCATTTTCAGATCTATATAAATGCGAATGTGATTAAAGAAGAGTAGTAACAGAATAAAATTAAACGTTAGGCGCCGCTCACTGGTGAGTTGTACTGTTTTTTTAACAGGTCCGTGGGCTACTCCTGTGGTCCTTGGGGGCACCCTGGTGCCCGTGGGCTACCATGTTGGTGACCCCTGGTCTAGTTGGACATACCCTCATGCCCCAACACTATAATAGTATCTAAAACACATATACTATTTCTTTTTAAGACCAGGACTTCCATGTAAGTTATTTTAAGGCTTTAGTGGAACTATAACTAATACTGGTCCAATTAATGAAAATATGTAGAAAATTATGAAAAATTAAAGGTTAATTTTTTCATTTGTCTTTGCAGTATGTCTAGAGCTATAGATGATCAGTTTTATTCAGTCAGGTGATCCATCATTTGCTGTACATCTTCTTAGTCACTAGTTAGTTATTTATGGAAAATCTTAGCCTTATACCATTTTTTTACTGTAACCAGTCAGTTATATGAGGATATGTGATTTGAATACATCTAAAAGAGTCAGATGATCATTTTCCATAACTGATCTGAGTTCAGATACTGGGGTTTTATTTTGTTCTATAATGTGACAATTACATTTCCCTGTGTGAATGTGCACTGTACAGTGCCATTCTCTGCTGGACTCTATTTCTGTCTTTCTGCTCATTAGCAGCCACTGTGTCCCCTGACACTAAGTGTCCTGATAAGCACTGTAGCTGCCCTGTGTGTGACCATCACTTTGCATTAAAGACTGCACAGTGGGCTACGGCCCAGTTCACTGGGCAATTCAAGCCGCCTATTGCAACATAGCTCTCTGAACCCACCGAATGCTCAGTTGAATAGGAAACAGAATAGACACAATGATTTTTTTCCTTTTTCAAAAAGAAGACACACAAGCACTACTACCCCAGGAGCTCATCGTTGCCATGGCTTTTATCAATTTCCACGGCAACTGTAATTTGTTTGCCTGGGCTGAAATCCTAGCGTTCCTCTCTTGGGGACGAGAGCACAAAAGGATGTGGACAGGCAAACGGGGAAAAGACTGGCCTGCAACTCGGCCTGAATGCTCCATTGCACCTGCAATTGTGTCATTAAAATGGCAGCTCGTTAAGGGAGCTGAGCAACATCCACAAAGAGACCACAGATTGCCCCGCTGCCCTCAGCCAGTCTGAGCAGAAATTTCTTATTTGCACTAAGCTAGAGCCAGCTTCAGCCATGCTAATACAAAGAACCTCAAAGAAAAGCTGCGGGACTGAATCTGATGTATGTAATATTGGCTCTGTTTGGCCTGCACTCTCTGCCATGATTAGCAGCTAAACGTGGCTGATGTTGGCTAATACGTGGTCGTTTTCACTCATAGTAGCACCACCTTAGTGGCAATTAATCTCGACATAAAACAAGGCTACTTGCAGTACAGCCAAAATCAGCTGTAGCTTCAGTTTACTCTGCATAACCTAAATGCTGGCGAGCAATAACAGTTATAATGCCAGCAAATGCTAATAGGCATTAACTCACAGCTTAGGGCTTTGTCACATCCCTGTACACAGTGGTCTGTTTATGTCTGAGACATTTGCAACCTTTGCCTTTTTGTTGCTTAAGGGCATGGCACTTTGACCAGACAGTCTGTGAAGGAATGCAAGTGCCTGGATTCTAGAAGTTGAAGTGGAGACAGGATGGGAACAGAAGTCCCTTCTGACAACCGGTTCCCTTTTTGGACCTCATCTCTGGATTGAACACACGTGAGGCAGACCAAAGTCAGGAGCCAGAGGGTCTGCTCTTCCTCATGCTCAGTCTTTGAGCCCAAATATAATCCAGAGCCGGCATGGCTGCCCATGGAAGCCGCTCAGGGTCCAGAGCTCCACGGCCTCTCTGAAAGTTCCCCCAGTCCCCCGCTTGCTCTTTCAGCCCTGCCGTCTGGTTCTCATTCGTGTTTGATCAGCTTTGTCAGGTCTGTCAAATAGCTGCCCTTTTAAGTTGGCTTTAATTTCTGCCAGAGATGCCTGGTTCTCTGGACATCAAATGCACACTTTCACACACACCCTATGTGTGAGGGGCCATGGCTAGTACAACCCCCCCCCCCCCATCCCTGTAGCACTTAAATGGGGCTGGAACCCCTTTTCAAACTGCTGAAAACATGCTTTGGGAGAGTACATTTGGAAGGGGGGAGGGGTGGTTGGGGGCTTCCTGCTGTAGCTAGTCACTAAGAGGTTGAGATGTTAGCATGGAAGAGTTAGGGGGGTCAAAGAGGGAAGAGAACTGGGACTGGAGGGGGTGAACTGGTGGGGAGGGGGTTACAGAGGGGAATTCCTTTGATGTGGCTTGTGGGTGGCATTATTACTATTCTTTCAAAAACAGGGACACAGTAGCGAGTAAGCTCAAAATGCTAGCACATGTTGGCTTCACAGTGGAGTCTTTCTGAAGAACTGATCTGAAATCTGTTTCCCATGACCCAAAGCCTGTCAAAATTACTGTTTACTAATACAAAACACTGATCCTGTCGCTGTTTGTAGTGGTGGTGGCTGTCCGCATTCTGAGGGGTTTATACAGAAATGGACATGGACATGGAGATGGGTTGATCAGTAATACCACATAGAACTGGATGGTGACCCTCATGTTTTTCTGTTTCTTACTGTCAAGAGAAACAAATATGTTAACTTAGTTTGTCTCCGTCCTTCATTCCGAATGAGTCAAAATCATCTAATCAAATGTACTGGTGACCCTTTAGAACCTAGTCCTAAAATTAGCATTTTTCCTTCATAAACTCAGTTTTCCAGTAATACCAGTCATTAACACAAATCTTTGGACATAAAAATGCTTCAAAACAAAGCATTTTTTCACGTTTGAAAACAATGTAAAACAGTTCTAAAACTTCTTAAAATCACTAGAATCCCCAGTTGTCTGTATATACAGGTCTGTGGCCTTGGTACTCCCTCCAGACATGTTAGATTTTCCACCTCTATTTGTCACACATACACACAAACACACACTCCCTGCCAATATGGCTTAGCTGAGCAGTGGTTAGATTTAGAGAGCCCATGTGTTTGAAGATGCCTTTGCTTTCTTCTGTTGCGTCTGCCTCACACTGTGATCGTGTGTTTATCACAGTTCGTCATGAAAGCAGCTCAAAGAATCAGGAACCCATCAGAGAAGACAACTGCTTTCATTTAGTGGCTGACTTCAGAGACAATGGAGGCCTGTCCTTCACCCCAGAAGAGCAACCAGTCACGAATGTTGAACAAACCTTAAAGTCCAGATTAACTGTGTATTCCTTGAACACAATCTTAACCACTATACACACACACACACACACACACACACACACACACACACACACACACACACACACACACACACACACTCACAATCACACAGACACACTTCCTTGTTTACACTGGTGTCAGCTCATTGCAGAGGAGTTTGTCCTGTATTAGGACTCTGAGAGGAGAAGCATCTTGTGCTTTCTCTCCTCAGCAGCATGTCTGGATGTTTTGGACACAACCCCCCCGACAGAAACCAGAGCCCATCCAGAAGCTCTGTCCAGAGGCCCCATAACTCTCTCAAGAGCCCCCGACTCCAAATGCAGCACAGTCCCTAAGGCACTACATTTAACCACTCATTTCACTGCTTCAGAATAGATCAGCCCTGGATTAGCCCCCAGGGGCCATAATTCACTTTTTCATGTTCACTATTATGTCCATAAGTATCCAGACACCTCTTCTGTCAGTGAAATTCCCAAAAAGGACTTCGATAAGGTTTAATAAAAGGAAGCTCACCACGATACGTAATGAAAGTATAAAAGAATGATTTAATATTATCTTGCAAGCAAGGGAACAAGTTTGAGAAAAGAGTTGTTCTGAATCTTAAGCGTGTGCTTTCCAGTTTATACAGCAGTAAGCAATGTGTGTGCGTAACACAGTTGTCATTAGGTTAGTCAAAACAAAAGACTGTGTATCTTCTCCGTTCCTGGACACTTCCAGCTGGATCGCTCCGTCCTTCTATCAGAGATACAGAGAAGACAGTCCTCACAGAGAACAGAGGTTACAGGATTATAAAACACAATGGTTTCTTAATGATTACATGTGTGCTTGAACTCACGAATATATATGAACTTTAGTTTTAATATGAAAGAAACTTTATTAAGGATAACATTTCTCCAACATCTTCTAATCGATGAAAACACCCATTAGAGACACAGCCATTCACACAGCTTGAATAATCTACATAGAAAAGCATAAAGCATTGCCAATGGAATTTGATGCTCTGGAGCAGCTGTACAGGCACAGAAGTATGTATTTTATTTCTAATGTTTATTGCATCTTTTACATTTTACAATATCCTTTTTTCATATTAAGTACTATATTCGGACCCGTAATAAATGTTCTTTGGCTGGTGTAAACTTGGATTTGGTGCTTTATTTCACTTTTGGATCTTGTTGCCATAACACCAGTGTCCCTAGTCTGCTAGATCAAAAACTGTTTTCGAAAAAAAAAAGGTTGGGAGGAAGAATAAAGAATAAGCATAGAGTTAAATACTGACAAAAATGATCAGATCGTCAATTGGTGTAGTAGATAGAGGTGGTGGTGGCCTAGTGGGTAGGATACTTTAAATGTGCTAGATCAAGAGATTTGGCATGTGATGGGCCACCACAGAGAACTGTTACCAGCAGAAGGTGGAGGTTCTTTAAAGTTACAATAACAGTTCTTTGAAGAACCATCCACTAAAAAGTGAACTGAAAATGGTTCCTCAATGGCATCATACAAAGAACTTAGCTCATAAGTAGCCGTATACTTTTCATGTTTTCGTGTTCTGTTCTGTTCTATTCCTAAAAGCAAGGATGTTCCAATATCAGAGATGGTTCAAATACCCATTCCTGCTTCAGACACATATTTCACACTCTACCCTGAGCCATGACTTTATCACAGCGTTCAATACGGGTATGACGGAGGACAAGGGAGAGAGGTAAAGACAGACGGAAGAAAAGAAAAGAAACAGATCGAATCACGCTGATGAAAGGCTTGGCTTTTGGACGGGACACAAATGGAGGACGGACGAGGCTGGGCAGAGATGAAAGCGCACCGGTCTGATAATGATGACATTTTCTGGAGGAGCATAAACAGATGAGAATATGTTTTTGCAAGGTCCTCAAAGGCTCGACTCCCTCTTGTGATTATTATAAGCAAACTGTTGGGTTCGCAGACAGAGAGCATGCTCTCTGTGATCCCTGCATGTGCTGCCTTTCTCCAGGGTGCGCTAACCCTGCACCCCTGTTTACTCTCCTCTTCTTCCTAGAATAGGGCTGTTGTGTTTGTGTATGTGTTTATGTTTGCATTTGTTTTCCCACCTCAGCTCACAGTTTCAAAAGAGTTGTTTACACATTTAGCAACAGACCAAGAGCTCGAGTTGTGTGTTCTCTCTCCAAGCTGCCTTTTCTTCTCTTACTGAAGCAATAACTTTTAAAACTTCCCTCAGTTTCAAAACAGGGGTGCTGATACTGGAAACTGTTCTAGAGTTCTATCCTTATTGTGATTAAAACTTAAGCTGCTATTTAATAGATAAACCAGATTAGTTTACTCAACACTAATATTTAGAAAATTCATTAGTTTTTCAATACTGTAATGTCACCGTAGAAGAAAAGCTTTTGGTTCCACAGAAGATTGTAAATGAGATTTGAAGCAACTCCATGTGATTAAAAGGTTCCATATCAATTAAAGGTTTTATCTAGAATCATACATTATATACAAGCATCATAAAGTCCACAGGTGAATGAAATTGTGCTTTTGGTGCCTCTTGGCATTTCTTAATACACATATCAGAGCTGCTATTTAAACTTTTCATGTTCGATCCAGTGTCTCAGGTGATGAAGATTTTTTTAATTATGTGATATTTTTTACAATTTGACCACTTGATACCAAGAAACACAGAGTGATAAACTACTTCATGTCCTGTAAACATTATTGGTGTGCTAAATTAAACTAACCTATATTTTTTTATATTTGTGTTTTTACAGACCCCTCCTGCTGCCATCATGCTGCCGAGTTGTCTCAGTGTAGGGAAGCCTGTGATAAGGTAAGAAAAATGCATGAGGAACGTGGTGTACAACAGTACCCATACATTTAGGCCCACCTGCTGAGTACACCATTCCTGCGAATACAGACTGTGTCTAGAGTGTGATATGTGGAACTTGACCATTACTGATTAACACTGTTAAATTGGGTAGAATTGAAATTACTGTTTTCTCTAATATACAGAAAACACAAATGCAGATTTCTCTAGTTTTTATTTCTGTTATTGTTAAGTTTCAGTTCAGTTTTAACTCATTCTTTGTTGAGGTTTATGTACCACTCATCTATGTGGTGTAAACATGGAGACAGTATGCAAAGCGTTGCTTATGTATATAATATTAATGCACTGTACATTTCTTTAATTGCACTCACCACCTGTTGTGCATATTTTATATTTCTTGGAGATATATCATACTCTACAGAAAACTTGCTTCCCTTTTTTCTGCGGGGACATTTAAATACGCAACTCATTAACACCTCCAAAGTTCAATCTGAGAAGCCGGTTACAATGTCTGCCTTTCACAATGCAGATGATCTCATGTTTAAACCCTTACTCCATATCTCAGATGTCCACTTTCAGTGCTGTAGTGCAGGTTTTCTTCTTTTGTATCAATAATCTTTTCTCAGTTAGGGCTTTTTGAACAAAAACATGCTTTGAGTAGTCTTCTCACAGTGGTAAGTTACTGTTTGTCTGATAGGGAAAGTTTTGGTGGTCTATTAGGGCTTATATATTTGCTTTGTTTCATTATCTTTTCATATTTTTCTGTACTCCACTCTTTCACTCTTTCATTTATCCCTTCCTTATCTATGTGTATCTGTTGTCTAATCTCCACAAAATCTCTTCGTCAGTCGTTTTAGATGCATGTGTAAGAGAAATTTGTGAGGCAGCTGAGGTGTGTTTGGGTAGTTGCATGTGTAAATGATAGTGTCTTCATGAAGGGGAACATACTGTCTTTGAGAGTTTCTGTTGAGACTGAAAGGATGGAAAAGGTAAAAAAACAACTAAAATAAGAGTGGACAAATTAATCTCTGATATATTAGGTATTATCTTTTGTATTATGTTCTCTTAAAAGTAACTTAGGTGATGTTCTTTTGTCTGGAAATGAAGTAGATGAAAGAGTGCTGTCTCACATTATAGTATGTATTTGTTTTGTTGGACTGAAGTTTATACTGACACCTGCACTGAGACAAGCACCAAAAAAGATGCTCACAGCTGTCCAAAAATTGGCCATGTTTACAGAGTTTTCTAAGATCTGACACTTTTTTTCATTAACACTGAAAGTTCTAAAATTCTTAGCATTGGCCCATCATGAGAGCTGTGCGCTCCTTTAGTTCTTTTTGTTAAGCAAATCTGGATGAATGCATTTTTTTGGTATGTGGGTATTTCACTCTCCATCACTTTTTTGTGAGAAGTGAAAGGAGCATTAGCCACATGAAACAGAATGCAAACTTTATTTGCCGAACAAGGCGCTCAGTGTCAGCTGTACCAGAAATATATAGACTGTTTGGATGAAGAGTGCCGGTGCTTTTTTCTTCCTTCTTTGAAGTTGGGTGATGAGAGAAAGAACGAATAGAAGTTTCTCTCCCTCCTCCTGCTTTACTGAGGAGCAGGTGAAGGTTCTCTTTGACTTACTTTTATTTACTGTTGGAGGGAGAGGGGGCCAAGCAGACCCGGGTCTGTCTCCTGAGCCCCAAAAGACATCTGAAAAGGCTCTTTTGGGCAATCAGAAACAGGCGGCAAGTGGCGTTACTTTAACCTTCAGCCCTCTGCCAGAAGCACAGCCCCCCTCCTCCACACCACACTCCTTACGGTGAAGCTTCATTCACTCTACAGTGGCTGTCGTGACAACAGACTGGCCAAGAGAAGCCCTCTTGTGCCCATAGTAGCACCTGCCAGTGAGCAAGAGAGAAAGAAAGAAAGAGAGAGAGAGCGAGAGTGAGCAACAAGGTTTACATCGGCAGACAAATAAAATATAGATAGCATAATGTCAAAAGGACTAGAAATATAGCAGAATGGACAGAAAGAGGAAAATTACCAAGCCAGAGAAACTGACAACACAAAAAGCAGGCCCAAAAAAAGAGAGTTTAGGACAATAGTGACACCTTGTTAGTGTGTGTCTGTCACCCCAGCGTTTCTGTGAAGAGAGAGGATGGTTCCAGGCAGCGTTGCCACCTCACACAGCCGTAATCTCCCGGCTATTTCATCTTAATGGAAGCCTGGAGCTTTGATGAGACGAGGCCTTCAGCCCTCTGAAAGGAGGAGGACAGCCCTCTTTAGATGTTCTGCCTGGCACCCGCCATTGATTTAGCCTTCCAAAAGAAAAAAAGAGAAAAACTTTTCTAAATGGACTGGATAGGTCATTCGCTCGCAGAGCCTCTGGTCCTTTTCTGTTGTAGCGTGCAGCAGGTTCCCTTTGATGAGCCGCCAAGAAATCACTGGCCATCAGCTGCTCTTGTTTTAAGTATACACTGAGGGGTTTTTCCAGACTGTATGAAATTACCATACATCAGTCTTGACAAGACACCTTAATTAATCTGAGCTTGTCAGTGAATGTGCATAATTGAATATGTTATGGAGATCTATTGTTTGCACATGTAGAGTGTGATCTCAGGTCTTTCTTCTTCCTTCATGCATCTTAGCTTAATATTTCTCTAGGGTTTCATGGACTTTACTTATAGAACCACGAATAAGTACTGCATCCACGAGTCACTGCAGTTCATATTAAACTTGTGTCTGATGGTAGCTTGCCCTCATTCATTTTAGCTGCTTGTTTCACTGCTTAACTGAAAATGTAAACAGTTCATATAAGCAAGAGAGAAGGGGAGCTCAACTTACATGCATATAAATGTAAGAAGCACTGGAGACAAATGAGAAAATGGTGGGAAATCTGTTTCATTTACCTCGGCTTGATGAAAACGATCACAGTTAATGTCTTACACAAGCAATGCATATTGGATAAATGATATCAAATGGTTGTACTTAACAAATCGTTCAGTTATTTTGGCCGGCAGACATGGCTGAAAATAGCACAAATATTCAAATTAACTGCATTTATTTATTTTAAAAAAAATTTCAGATGAAAAGACATACCACATCATGCCTGTTTTTGCCTTTTGCCACTGGTATCCTAAATACCATGAAATCAGCACAGGGACAATAATTTAGCAGCAGCAGACCATGGAGAGTCATACAATCTTGGATAGCTGCAAGTTAGCTTCTGTGGTCTCTTTCAAACAGTAAAATACTTAATGCTCAAATATAATTAACACAAATTTTAGTTTGCAAATTTACACCATCAACACATCCTACTAGCACATCCTATACATACAAATATAAATATTAATACATAATATATTAATATATAAAGGCAAATGCTTCAGTTACATTTTATTCATTAGAACTTAAAATGCCAATGACTTTGCCTTTTTCATGTGTTTTTAGTATATATGGAAATACTAAACGTGTTTGTTTTATTAGAGTTCATGTATTTTAAAAAGTTTTCTCATATTTTGAGTGAGGTAATGGCCCACAAAGGCAATATTTCATGACTGTTTGACTGCTTGGGATTGCTTTACCAGTAGTTAAGCAGCTAGTCCTAGCTTTGTGTTCTCACCTTTTGTGCCAGAATGCTGAACTGCAATGGAAATTATTAACACTCCCCTTATATATTTTGACACAGACAGTGTTTTGGCTTTGTCTGGTGACCTGCATTATTGACATTCGCACTTCTTTCCGGTTACACAGATTTATCTAAGTATAAAAAAAGTGATAAATACTAACAGCTTAGACTGCTTACCAGAACTTCGCATAGTTTACATTTTAACGTGAAACGATGCATGTTGAGATGCATAATGCATATTAAGTTTTCTAGAAAAGGTGTAAGCATTATTACAATGTGAAATTATTGACATCCACCAGATTTCTGCACACCATTTGAGTGTGACTTTGAGTATGCCCTGTCCGATCAACCACTTTTCATGATTTAACCAAATGAATTCGAATAGAATCATGTGCCACTCTCAGATATTTCCCACCAGAAAATCCAGGTTGACTTTAAGTGTGTTTGCAGATGTTCCAGAGGTTTGAATGATAGTTAAGCTCTCGTACGCCACATTTTCTCTGAGTAATCTTCAGTACCAAGTGCTGCTTAAACAGAGTCACAGCAACTATGATAGCCTCTTGCCTGTGGCAGTTGTTCTTGAGCCTGAGTTTCATCAAACAAACATAAATCAACAAAGCTGATATCTCTCCTCTCTTCCAAACCAGAATGTGTTGGCAGACAATGTGTTCCCAGAGCGCTGTGACATTAATGAATGGCTATAACACAGTCCTGTTCAGACTCACACTCATCGCCAGCTGATTTGGTTTGAGCAAGACAGGGATGGCAAGACTCTCAGTGCTCAGACCTTAAAGTGCTGGAAAAGTGTGGGAATTTGCCATTTGGAGGTGATGATAGAAATAGACTCCAAAACAATTGTGGCCAGCACTCAAAACGAGTGAGAAATACACACAATTTTCTGCTTTCGTGTCCCCACATGCACAAGCATCACTGAATGTCCTCATATTCCCTGTGTACTGTTGCCAGAATTCTTTTAAATTGTACTTTGTGAAGTGTTCTCATGGTGGTTCCTTGTAAGTGTAATTAATTTCATGAGGCCTTGTTACAATAAGGCAACCCACAACTCATGAACATGTACATTGCTGAAAGGAATATTTGCAATGATGTTTAAATTCATTGTGCTTTCATATGTGCCATTAAAGTGATGGTTTGACACAGAGTGAAATTTATGCGTAGTTGATTGACTGAGGCACGTTTGAAGTCTGAAGTTTGCTTTTTTAGTTTAGCACTGGAGCTTTGAGGTTAATGTATATAACAAGTAAACAAAGCTTATACAACAGTAAGCATCATACTAACCGCACGCAATGAGCAAAAGTATATTGCATAGCAACAGACATTAATAAGAGTCGTCTAAACACCTGCTCTTGGACAGAAAACCACATAAGGGCTACTTCGCTCTGAATGAAAACTATCCAAAGCACAGCTGTCTCTTGCAGGGATTTTTCGTGATCTGGTTCTGAATGTAATTTTATGCAGTAATAGAGAGAAGCTGAGCTCAGAGACATTGAGCTGTGCTGTAAGTCGCTGGCGGCGCATGTTGATACTGAGTGCCAGTGGCAAATTTTTGGATGCGTCATCGTGTCATCCACCCCGTGGGTTAGCCCTAAAGAGTCCTTCGCTGATATTCTTCCACATCAGAAATCTAAAGACAGAGAGAAATACAAGGACAGTGCTGGAAGTGCTGCCAATAATGAACATTTATTTCTTCATCAATTTCTTTCTTTAGGTGTATTTTAGAACAATAGCTTACAAATTCAATACCATAATTGCTCTTTAATGTTTTCTGTCTGATAAGAAGAAAATGTTGGGTTTTAAGTGGTGGTTAGTAATGAATTCTTCAATTTCTTTTATTCACAGCTTACAACTATTAGAAGTGAATCCCATTTGAGGTTCCTGTACCAGCGTCTACCAGGTTACTGTCCAGAGTCTTTGGTAAGCTAAGATTACATTTTATTTCATGTTTAAAGCAGTTACCTAAACGCCACAGGAAGTCTTAAACGGTGGCCACTCCTTCTTGCCATACGGTCCTTTGATTTTACTGGGCTGTGGTCTCACCTGGGCAGGGTTAAAGTATGAAAGATGAAGGCTGGAAAACAGCTTCATTCCCTCCACCATCATCCCTAATTACAAACCTGGAATGCTGGCATAAGCAATGTGTAATTACAGTCAGCCTCTAATTAGCTGGCGAGTGGAATGCTTTATTTTATTTGGACATGTGTCCCACATTAATTTGCCCAAATGGATTCAAATGGATTTTGGAAGTGGTTTTGCAGCCCTGCAGAAGCAGAGAGCTCCAAATCTCTTCTAATGTTCCTCACATTTATGTGTGATGGGCCACACATTGGCGAGGAGGTGCATAAACGCAATTGTGTTTGCAAGACATCAAAGACAATGCTCCGCCTTTAGACTGTTTTCTTCTTTATGAAGCCTATTTATGCTTTGAGTTCGTCTGCCCTTCACAAACGATGGTGATGGTCTTTGACAGGGGCTCCTTTTTTCAGCAGCCAGAGAACATGAAGGAGTATTCACAGTGACGTACAGCATGAACCTCAAACAATATCCTGTTTATTCGGTTGATTATCTTGTCAAAGCCCGTGGCTTTGCCAGAATGGGCTCCCTCTGCAAGTCAGCCCGCCGCCTGCGTCACATGAGGAGCGACCGCTACCCTGAAAAACTTCCAACACAAGTCTTTCTGCGCCTTAATAATGTTGTTTCTCAAATTCATATATTTTTAATTACGTTCAAGTTGCATTGAGAGGTGCTCTGGAGCCCGGCTGACATTAAAAAAACACAAATACTAACAAAATGAGCAGCGCCGATGCCAAAGTTCAGTTCAGTTCACATTTATTTGTATAGCACTTTTTACAACGGGCGTTGCCACCAAGCAAAGTCCAAGCCTCAAGGCAGACACAATAGTGGCAAGGAAAACTCCACAAGGGGAAGAAGCATTGATAGGTTAAAAGGGAAAAGGAAATAAGGAACACATCCGCAGGATTTGGATAACTTATAAAACACAGTGTCTGATGTCAGTATCCTATGAAAGGTTATCTAAAGTATAGTGAACTCTGGTCAGTTCACTAAAGAGTGCAGCTTATAGTCCTTCATGAAGATCCTCAAGAAAGGAATTGCTTATTTTTGTTTTCACTCTAACGGTCCAGTTTGCTTCAGTTCAGTTAAGTCAGTTCAAATAATCAGATGTTAATCTTTGAGTTCCACAAGTAGTCTCTTCTCAAGGAAAGCATCATTTTATCAGATTGCCTGCAGATGTAAATCTTCTGTCCAGTGCAATCGTTTGCATAACCCTGGACAAACTACACATTTAGTTGATTTTGTAAGTCAAAATAAGTACAGAGCCTCTAGACAGAAAACACATCTGCACAATTTAATGCATAGTTACTGCTTATTTGCTGAGTATGGGGAAAAAATGAAACAAAAAATGATTAGGGCACATTGTTTCACTTTTTTCTTGTACATTATATTTTTTTCACACACACACTTATATATATATAATATATTATATATATTATATAAAGAGACAGAGAAAAAGAGCAAAAATGTACAAAACATTTTACCAGGGGCATCTTAAAATTGGGATCCGTTGAAGCCCATTATGATCATAAAAGAATCACACTGTTCACAAAACTGTAGACTCAGTTTTAGTGCATGTATCCCTTAAGTGCTCTGCAAGCTGTCTGTGAAGTGTGTCTTTAATACCCTGTAAGACATTGCTCTTATTTATTTTCTTTTTTTGCAGAATGAGCTTTGGATCTGTATCAACTCTACGTTACCTGGTAAGATATACAGCTCGAGCTCCTCGCAGGGATGTGTAGGGGTGTTAGCTAAGCCCACCTGTGTTTTCTTCTATGTACCAGTCTTAAATGAATAAGAGAGGCTTTAGACTGTCTGAGGACCTAATGCCTACCAGATGCAAAAATATCATAGCTCATATCCATCAAGCCCCATCTAACAATGCCCATTAAAGTACTGGTCTAGTTCTTTGAGGTTCACCATGAAAGGAGTCATAACTGAACCCAGTACATTAAAACCATGTTGGGCAAAATGTTTGTTGAGATTGATGGTTTGGTGATGATGGTGCTGCTGAGGTTCATAAGTAATGTGCATGTATTATTGCACTCAAAAAATTCCAGCAGCTTGCTGTTTGAATGGATTTGGGTGAATTCCAGATGAAAGAGAGAGAACAGTGTTCTGTCACTCTTTACCGGGTTTGTCTTTGTTCACTTTAGGAGCGCCGAGGAAATCAGATGGATGGGTTGGTCTGGGCTGCTGCGAGCTGGCCATCTCCACAGAATGCCGCCGCGAGTGCAAACAGGTAAAGCTGTGATACACATAATGTCTGGCCAATTCTGAAGAGTAAACGGGGTGGAATTTTCCGGAAATGCAGAGTTTTCCTCTATGAGCCCTTTCAAAGTGTGTAGACTTAACACTTTGTAAATAACTTCAGTGAGAATTCAAAGAAGTGGTTCTTGCACCAGCAGCTCACTGTTGGCAAAACCCTGTCACACGGTTTAACTTTTAGAGTAATGTTGAAAGGAATTTTCATTATTTTTTTCTTGTATTTTTCAATTATAAGGCATTTGGTGTCTGCCCAGAATTGTAATTTTACTGTCATTAGAAACTTAAAGTACCCAAATCTGGCATAAGTTACATTGGCAATATGCATAATCAGTTTCAACCAGAATCAGGTTTTCTGATTCTGATTTCTGATATGCATAAATATATATTATCCTATACACCTATACAAATATAAATGTTTGCAAATTATGCTTTTTTATGCTGTTTAAAAATGCTATCTTTGAACTAGTTACCTGAGATGCTGACTGATTTTGTCTTGCTTTTTCCAGGCATCTTCTAAGAACGATATCACAAAAGTATGCAAAAAAGACACCGAGGTAAGTCTGTGAAGTAAACAAGCTTTTTGTTATGCAGTCATTTGCCAGTGTTAATAGTAGTAATGCAAATGCGTTTATGCAGGAGTAGTATGCAGAAATGGTGAGCCTTCAATATAACTGCACACCAGTACGTGTAACAGCAAGTGAATAACTTATGGAATCAAAGGGAGCTTTGAGTAGTTCATGGCACAAAAGGTATTTTATGGCTCGGTTTGTGTTTGATGCAGTTAAACATAAAGGTTTCTCTTCGTTGAAGAAGCTACACCATCTAAATAAATGTTGACCAAGTCACAACAATAGCATTTAATGAGATGTGCTCTTCAATTCACTCTTATGGGGATGTTTTAAAACAGACACGTATATAAAAAGCTTTAAACTGTGAGGTGGTGTATTGACCCACGTCATTCAGTCTTAGAGTTTTAGAAAAGATTTCATTTTATTTTTGCAACCCTTAGCTTTACAATTACAACGTAACATTACAACTCTTAGCTCTTATCATCTGCACAGTGTTTATGCCTGTGGCTGACTTCTAATTTCTTATATTTGTTTGAACTGAAGGATTATTGCTACATACTCTGATGCAAACTTTTTGTCTCCATAATATTTGTCTTTGTTGCTGTGTCAAGCGATAAAAAAGCTTTCCATCATGACTCTCTCTGCCCTCCTCATGGGGTAATTTCCTGTCTGGAGGGATGTAATATCCTTCTTCAGATTGGGTATGACATATTCAGACCTAATATAGCTGGGTTTCTGGCTGTTAGCATATATGTCTGAGAACTTTAGAGAACTTGAGAAAGTCTTAATATGACCCAAACTGGTGTACAGCCTAGCACTTTTATGTGATTAACTTTCTTCCCCTTCAACACCCCCCCTCCCCCTTAATCTCCTCCATCCAAACAAACAAACAAACCAGCAGACATAATGTTTGGTTTGGAGCGGACTCCCTCCAGCTTTAAGGTCTGGGCTGCTTTCATCTCGCGCCCTCCACTTTACGAGGAGTCTCAGTCCGAGCCAAAGCACGCAACAATGCTGGCTAACCTTTGTGAAGCTCTGACAGAAATCTGAAGATTTTTCACTCAGTCAAGGTTTCAAAGTAAGGTGCTGATGAGCAGGCAGGGCACACAAGTGCTCATGGTGTGGTACATGAAGACAGCTGCAGGGAAGAAAAACTTTACAGCTGATGTTCTTCTAATGGCCAGCTCTTGTCTCAGACTGTGGTGTTTCAGAGGAGCGTAAAGGAAGATCACAAACACGTGGTTTAAATAGTCTCCGTATGAACCTGTTATACAAATTTATATCCAAAACTGATGTGATGGGAGGATTGAGTCTTTGACATATCTTAAGAAATAGTCAAGGAGGAAACTCTGTTTGAACACAAGCTGCAGTTCAGATATTTTATCAGCCGTCTGCTGTCTTTTGATGTTGGGGGGGGGGAATCTATTAAACACAATGCTGCCAAAAACAGACAAGGAAAGCAGGACCTTCTCTATCAATGTTGTAGCACAGTTGTTCATGACTGTCTTTTTTTTTAACATGTTCTCCTTTTTTCTCCTCCAGAAACCGCTCTACAACTGTATCACCAAAAATGAAAGTAAGCGCATATTTGGAAATATGAAGCATGGATGAAAATGACACAGACAAAAGCATATCGTAGCTGTTGGAACAAAACCTTGTATCTTTAAAATGGCAGCTTTACAGAAGAAAGTTAATGAAAGTTAACACAGCAGTTTTTTATTAGAAATAATGTTGGACCTTTTATGTTGGTCGAGTCATCATTACATTTTGACACAATGTGTGAAAGGACTGACACAGTGCTTATATTTTTTATTAGTTTGTCCTGAGAGCAGCCATATATCTATCCCCACAATCAGTGAGCACTTTTGTTTGTACTTCAGTCTTGTCCACAGTGCTGTGAGAAGTCTGTGTGCTTTAACATGTGTGAAGAAGGAGAAGAGACGCCATTCTGCTCGGTCATGTTTATATGCCTGCGAGGCAGGTCCATGACCCCCGTCCTGCAGAAATTTAGCCTGCCACTCAGCTGACCAGCGAATGAAATGCTTATTTGTGTTCATATGTGAGAGTGCTGCCCTGCAGACACTGTCAGTCACGGTATGGGCTTCCTGTCCAGACTTTGAGCAGCCAGACATGTGGCCCTTTGCATATTGGCTCATAACCTGCAGTTCAAGTGACCCAAGGAGCCCAAAGCAGATCTGTTTCTTTGACCATATGTCGCTCAGGATTCTAGCTTGTGTGCATTTTAGTAGACATGTCCCTGCATGCATGTGACTGGAGCTGTCACAGTCGATCGTCTTAGTACTTGCCTAATCCACTGATTGTTTTGATGACTGATCAGGTATGCAGAGTAAAAGAATAAAAAGGACTTCTGAAATGTTAAAAGCGTGCGTTAAAAGAAACACTATGCAGCACTGAATCACAGTCAGAGAGTTTTTTTGACTGTTTTTACTAAGAGAAATAATTTGGAAAATCAAATGTGCTTTATATTTATAAACAGCTTAATCATTACCAATGTATGACTGTAAAGTTCTAATTAACTGAGTAACTGTGGGCAGTAAGGTAATGAGAATCGCATGAACTCAGTTTGTCTCGGCTTCGTTTCTATGTTCCTTTAGTGGGCTCCCTCTGCTGCAGTTATGCAGGGAGACACACCAACTGCCGTGAGTACTGCCAGGCCATCTTTCGCATGGACGCATCACCCACCAGCTCCCAAATCACCACGGTCAAGCAGTACTGCCAGAGTGTCAGTCCGCAGCTCATCAGCTGCGTCGCTAACTACACCAAATCTTACCCAACCAGGAGCCCCATCGAAAGTGAGCTCATTTCTTTCCCTCTTACTGTACAGTCACAGCAAAAATCAGTGTAATATTAACTCTGCAGAGCCATCTCTGTCTCTGGTGGAAACATATAAAGAACTATATGAAGTAATAGATCAGTAATATTATAGTTCAGTAATAGTGCATGTTAATGTTAATAGTTAATGTTCATCATGTCCTTAGATGTTATTGCCGGGATCTGTTACACCCGATGATACACAGAAGTGCTAATCTGTCATACTCATCATATTCATCAAACGTTTGTTATCTAACCTGCACATTCACTTTGTTTCTGTCTACAAAAGTAAATATTACTCGTGTTTATCAGTGACTTTATCAGTCATTTTCAAACCAATTTCAGACTAATTCTAGCACAATTTAACTGTTATAAACAAGCTAGGAGTAAACACACATGAATAAGTTTATACTAGAGATTTCTTGGTGTGACAAAAATGCATAAATCGAGTAGCCAACACATCTCCCATCATTTATGCTGAGATTTCTTATCCCCTGAAAGTGATCATCCTGTAAATTTGCATTACCGCACCTCATCATCGAAATTACATCAAGCCTGACTCAGTGGTGTATAAATCCTGGTGCTACAGCACTGTATTCAGGCACGTTGGCGTTATCATGTGTCTAACAAATCTGATCCAGCTAATTAATAGAAATAAAATACCAGAACTATATTATGATGTTATTAAATTTTGTTTTGAAATATGAAAATGAATATGAAAATAACCCTAATATAACACTTAAAAGAAAGGTATAAAGTACAGATACAGTCAATAAAATACCTTATATATATCTGTAAAATACTAAAATAACAGTAGTGCCAAGTAATATTACTGGATACAGTTTGAATTGGATACCGGACTCAGTTATAGTAATTTTTTAATATGTGTGGTATTGCAGGAATATGGATGTTTTGTAAGTTTTCTTTCAGGTTCGCACAATCACTGAGATGTTGAACAAGGTTGCTGAGTTTGGGCACTAAACACTCTTGTTTCAGAAGTACACTGGTGAGTGTAGGGAACAGAACGCAGACCAGTGCCAGAGGATATAAGTAATCAGTTAGAACAGGGAATATAGTCAAAGGTGCTGTGAAGGATTCATGTATTCATTGGGAATCACTGTTCTGCTCCTGTGAATTTCTGTAACTTTGTGATGTTTCTGTTCCTAACACTAGTTGAATGTGCTCTTCTAGGTCTGCACTGTTGTGAACGTGCAGAGGAGGTGCACTGCCAGACAGCATGCAAACGCATCCTGCGTTCCATGACCACAGAGCATGAGATCATGGAGGGTCTAATCACTGAATGTGGCAGCCAGCCCCTCCCTCAGGACCCCCTGTGGCAGTGCTTTCTGGGTAGCGCTTACCCTCCTACCAAAAGCAAACCAGAAACCTCACCCACAGCCAAGATGGACTGCGCCAAGCTTCACTGCTGCTCCAAAGCTAATACCTCACTGTGCAGGTCAGTTCACAGGCACTTAGTGCCAGTAGGGGCCCTTCAGGCTTGGGAGAAACAAGCGAATCTTTTAGCTATTCTGGCTGAAAAAAAGGCAAGACGTAAAATGGAAAATGTGTGGCTGTTGAAATAATGTAGTCAAAAACTGAGGCTGCGTCCGAAATCGCATACTACATGAGTAGGTACTACATTTGAATTAGAACGTACTGCTCTACTGTTAAAACAGTATGTTCTATACAGTATGAATGAGGGCAGTATGAATGGAATTCGGACGTACTACATCCGCTGTGTTGGTGTGACGTCACAACAGCGCGTTATTTTTTACCTTTACAGAGGGTATTTTCTCACAAGTGTAATTTAACCACAATGAACGTGTAATTTAACGTTTTCTTTAAGGTACTTACACTTGAAAAGAGACGCGTCTCCGTTTTCCGCCATTTTTCAAATATGCCGTCGCCTCTCCAGCTGTCTTATGTGATAGTGCTGTGCCCATCGAATGTCTACTACAGAATTCGGCCGGAAGCAGTAGGTCATCCGGGTACTCCTCTCCTACTGTTTTTCCAATACTACGAATTCGGACATATTACTCGCCTCGCATGCTGCTTTTCGCATACTATATAGTAGGGAAGTATGCGATTTCGGACGCAGCCATCGTCCCCTTTAATCCATTAAAATGTGAGTATTTGGGATGCTGTCATGTTTCATGTTATGTTGAAGTAATCATCAGTATGCTGGACTAGAGCTTCTGTGTGCTATTGTGTTTTCTATCACTGTATAAAAGAAGCATAACACCTTCCGTATTGTTTGAAACACAGCATGGACGCACATTCGGAACAGAATTCAGATCGGTTATTTGGTGTATTATTTGGAATACCTATTATTTGGTAGTTTCACCAGAATTATATTAAGTGGAGAGTGAAGAGTGACGTATATGATTATGTATTTGTTAAATGTGAAATGTCCCTTTGATTATCAGTGAAGCACATCTGACTATTATTATTATTAAAGGAGTAAAGTAGATTAAAAGGTAGAAATGGCTACTTTTTCCTATTTTATATGTTTTAAGAGTTTATATTTAATGTGCAACCGTGTCTTCCCATGCAGTTCATTTTCTCGCTTTCCATCAGGGACATGTGCCAGGAGATCAGCACCAACTGGGGCACTCAGACATGGCAAGAGTTTGACCAGCTGTGTGAGTACAACCCCGTGGAGACTGACCTCATCACCTGTCTGGCGGACGTGAGGGAACCATGCCAGCTTGGCTGCAAAGATCTCACCTACTGCACCAATTTCAATAACAGGTAACAGGACAGAGCCATTACACCCAAATAAAAAAGATTTCCCCCACTTATGGGGAAACCATTGATCTGGAGCCCTTTTGGGCCATAACACAGTTTATTGTTTGGCATACTGAAATCAAGTCTATACAAGACTTTTTTTTACAAGATTTTTTTCCTAATACTAAATGATAGGTTTGGATGTGTTTTATGTTTTTTTTTAAACCATATTGTTTTATATTCAGACTGGTTCAGTTCAAGTTTATTTAAATAGTACTTTATTATAGATAAAAGGTCATTCAGTGTGCTTTACAGAAACAGAAAACAAAAGAAAAATAATAAAATAAAACAATGAAAGTAAATAAAAATAAGAATACATAGAACATCAATAAAACAAAATTGAAAGGGCAGTAAAAGTGCAAATGTTTAAAAGAAGACACACAGGAGAATAGCTGCTTTTTCAATTCCATACTGTAATAAAAGTAAGCAGGTGGTGCTTGTAAAGCAGTTTATGTAAAGGGAGTTTATTAGAATGCATCAGAGCGTATTTTAATAACAATATAAAGCAAAAGGCATTTTATTTGCAATATTTTTCCCCATACCAATAAATCTAGTTTGCCACAGTATCACCCGCCTCTGTAAGGACCATGCCTTGCTCAGAAATACACTGACCTACTTACAGACTAAATGCACTATATACAGACTATAAACTCAAACGTTCATTGTGGCTGTATATTTAGAGAATGTCTTGTTCCACAAACAGAAGAAAAGCATATCCATTTTCCTAGCCTTCTAATTTTACCTTTTGTTTCAAGATGTAGACCTAATTTGATTTATTGAGTGGTTCAGCATTGTGTTGGGGTTATAGAGCAGCAATATCCCTCCCTTAAATTGTTTGTGGGTTCAAATGCACTCCTCATCGCCCAGCACACCATTTTCTGTGGGCTCTCGCAACAGTTTGAGGTCATAAGTCTCAGCCATGTAAAACAATGACAGTGAGTTTTCAGCAGTGCCTCTATATTCATGGTTAGATGATGAAATGCTGTGTCAGATTTTAAGCTGTTTCATATTGTGAGTTGTCCTTCACATGTGGCTCGATGAACAGGGAGCACTCATGGGTTCTTTCGGAGGACAGATTTGTGATGTAGTAACCTTCTGATGGTCAGATGGAAGGGGAAGTTGGTGTGTTGTCCACAGGAAAATGGACCTGAGCATCTTTGACACGGACCACTTTGTGATGGCTGTGTGACTGGATCAGAGCATTTGTAAAACAGTGGGTCTTGTGGGGTGTTTCCAGCATGCAGTGGTTAGTTCCCCTTAAAAAGCCAAACTGACAGAGGCAGTGAGATACTCTCAGCAGTGTTCTGCTGGGAAACCTGGCAGTGGTATTCCCTAATGACAGTTTAAACAGAATAATGTGCACCGCCACGTTCAGGATCGTTTGAGGAACATGACAGAAAGTCCAAGGTGTTGACTTGACCTCCAAATCCCCCCAATTTCAATTCAGTCAATTATGGAGACCCAACTGTGCAACTTACGGGACTCAGCTGCTAACATCTTGGTGCCAAATACCACAGCACACCATCAGAGGTCTGGTGGAGTTCATGCCTCGACAGGTCTGAACTGTATTGGCAGCATGATAAACAATATTTGGGGGCTGGTTTTAATGTCACTGCTGATCGGCGTTCGCACTACCAGTCAAAGGTTTTTGCACGCCAGAGGTTTTACCACTTATCGAATTATTTTTATAAACTGCAGATTTGTATTCTTGTTAAACAGTGGGAACTAAAAAAGAAAATATGTCAAATAAAACAGTTTTGCTTAATTACTATTACAGAACGCACTATTAGAGAAAGAATCTGTCTGACATCCTCTTAACTGGTTGTGTGGTGATCAAATTCTAATCTGTTCTTTAACTTTAAATGCACTCATTAACTGTTTCATCCCATTGGCCATCACTTAATAGCTCCTTAAATATCTAACACTTGTCTGGCGATCCACATTATAATTATAATTATATTAGGCGGCTTATTATAGGTCAGCAGTGATGAATAAAAATATGAAATTTTCTGGCTAATAAAGGTACTTGAATAATGGACACACTGTTAATGTATTAGCATACATTAAGAAAACTGAGTGTATTAGTAAAGACTAACATGCAAATGTAGAAAATCTCAGTGTGTGCAAAAACATTTGACTGGCACCGTCTGGTAAAAATCAGTGTATTCGTGGAAATATGTGTCTAGATTTTTTTTCGCTTGCCAAGACAATATGTTTTGTAGCAGAGGAGGCATTTGATGCTATCTGAGGTATTTTGAGTATTGTTTTGACTGGACGAGGATGATGAGTCTCTACTTAGATGATGGCACTCATGCCTCTATGGCGGGATTCAAAGGTCAGGAAAACAAACCTTGGCTTTGATTTCCTTTGAAGGATTCCTTGGGGAGACTGCAGTGGTGGGCACCCCTGCGGATTTCAAAAGCTGTTGTGTCCTGCTCTGCGGGTGACTTGGCTCTGGTGCAGAACACAAACAGAGCTCAGTGTGACGGGGACAAACGTGGGCATGCCTGCAGCGCTGTGTGCTGTGAGGGCCACCCTGTGGTTCGCACCACAGCACCAATAAACCCACCCCGACCGTTTAATAATGGAGGGAGAAAGCATGCTGATGCCACGCACCGGGATATATATCACCTCTAGCACTGTATGAGGGTGCCATTTCAGTATGTGCATCATCCCTAGGGTCAGGAAATGGACATGGAGAGGAAGTCTCAGCCAGAGCCACATTTGGATGCAGTAGATGAAAGATAATGGGATGATAATTTATGGTAATTTTAGTGGTTTATCTTAATGTTTTATGAATCTTAATCAAATTGTTTACAGTTTGAATTATAGGTGCATTTTTGTGATTTTATCTATTTAGAAACAAATAAAAGAGTAGGCAATACTTTTGGATGAAATGTGAGCTGTTCTCTGGGGAACTCCCAGTCATTTCTTGCAAACTTGTACCAAAATGAGTCTGCGCCCCACCCTTCCATGTTTAAAAAGGACCCTCCTGGGGTCAAGAAACATAGTAAACAAACCATTCTCTTACCAGGGGTAAGCCTCTGACCACACTCAGAAACCTCCAACTCAGAAATCAGCACACTGTGGCACCAGTCTAGTCTAACATGAAAAGAGTTCAGTGATGGATCATTAAAGGAATGGGAACTCCCTCTGCTGCAGGTTTCCTCCGGAAGTCTCCCTTCACCGCTGCTGAATGCTGTGCGGTTTGGGGCACGGTTTAGCGCTGATGAGTGGCAGTAAACGGTTGCTGTCTGTAGTGGGACATTAGCAGCGACCGTATGCTGAAGACAGAACGGGAATTGCTAAGACATGCTGTGAATTACACTGCCCCCCTAGCTTTTCCCCCTAGATATCTAGCTTTTCAAAATGTTTTATTACAAATGAGCATCTTTTCTTTATTTGTTTGGAATAACTTGACATATTAAAAAGTAAAGCAATTTTATTTATAAGAAAATAATACCAAACAAACATTTGTTAGATTGCTATTTCAGAAGTAATCCCATTCTACATGCATTTTATTTTCCATAAAACTCCTTTTTGATTAAACAACTTTGGGCCAAAAACTGCTATTAACAAGAGGCTAAAAAATATTATTTAGGCCAAATCTGCTCGTCATACTAAACAAGACATTTTGATGAAGATGATGTTGTTCATCATGTGATGATGATGTTTCTTACTTATTAAAAGTACCTGTGAATGTGGAAATTTCAATGGAATGTAAGTAGTTCTTAAGTTTTTGACAGCCGTGTATATACCAAGAGACTTTTTTCAATGAAGCTTTGTTCACTGAACCAACAGCATCAAAAACGTTCCACAGCATTGTCTTTTTGTTTTATTTGTCTGAGACTGTTCTAATAAATTTACTTAAAATCGTGAAAATCGTGTGATTTAACGAAATATGACCGTTCTTTCCAGATTTAGACTCATATCGGTAATATTTTTGTTTCTTCAGGCCTACAGAACTTTTCCGGAGCTGCAACATCCAGTCAGACCAGGGCGCCATGAATGACATCAAACTGTGGTCCAATGGAACCATCCGGATGCCTTTGATGAACATTCCTGTTCTGGATATCAGAAAGTGCCAGCCTGCGATGTGGAAAGCTGTGGCCTGTGCGCTTCAGATCAAACCCTGCTACAGCAAATCAAGAGGCAGCGTCATCTGCAAGTGTGTATTAAACCATCTGTGCTTCACAGTGATCTTGCTCTTTTATTTTTGTTAGGGTCACACAGATTTTAGTATGAGCAAGCCTTATGGGTAGTACACAGCCATAAGAAGTCTATTGTCACTTTGCTATACATTTGGCATAACTGACTACAGTAATATATGTATACATTTTGTATTATGTTGTATTATTTTGTATAAATTTTGTATTATTATGTTTTTTTTATAAATCAGAATTATAAATTACTATATCACAGGCGACAACATCAACTTTTAAGGCTTATTGGGTGTTATTGTCACAGTAACTGGATTAGTTATTTAACATTGAAAGAGAATGTTTAGGAAATTGCTAGTTCCCTTCTGCTCTGTGATGTACAGGCCTTGTCTCCACATGGTGCTAAAGATAGTGTTGTGGTTTGTTTGTTGGAGCATTGGGCGTGAGTGAGTCATCGCCGAGTTAATCTTTGGGGCTCAGGGGCCTGTTTGATCCGTCGCTTTGCTGTAAGCAGTGGAAGTCTTTGACCTGACGCTGCAGATCCATCTCAGCACAGCACCAGGATATTAAAATCGTCGAGCAACAGAAACACACTTGGGAGCTGACTGATGATAGGAGATGGCTGATGTGCACAGCAGAGAGTTGTCAGCATGGCCTGAAGAGCTATTCCACCTGACAGTTCCATTCACACACAGGCACATCACTCACTGTTTTGTTTGCATTTATCACACCTGTATTTACACTTGGAGCAAAAGCTTGTCTGGCTGGCGATCGTCGGGCGCTCCAGTATTGTGAGGATTAGTCGTCCTCACGCAACTAACGTTCTGGAATGATGTCTCTGCTCCCTTTGATGAGAACCACCCCGATTCCAGCACATGGGACAAAAGCCTGTGTCAATGAGTGATGGCAGGGCGTGACCTCACACACATCCATCAGCATCTCTCCTCCGTCTTTCCTGTCACAGCACGTCTCCGTGTGTGTATGCTTGGAAAAAAACATTTAACAGTTTATTCTCGTTGTTGTGGACAGTCACGTATTCTTGCAGGCTTGCGTGACATTTGTTGAAGAGGTTCCTTTGCTTGTGCTTTTCTAAGGTGTCATCCTGAGTGAGAGATCCTGTTAGGCTGTGTACTATTGTTTATTCATATTTCTCTCACATCTGAGGAAGCTTTATAATTAGCGGACAGCATCAATATGCATAAACTTATACACTCGGATTTCTTTCATCATAATTCCACAAACCAGCGCAGTTCAGAGGCAAATTAATTCAGCTTTGGTTCCTTTTAGTGTTTCCTCCTCATACTCTTCTAATTTTCTGCCACTATACACCCCCTGATTAGAAATCTTTGTTTTGAAAATGAACTTGGGCTCCTTCAGAGCATCCTAATCTATTTTGAGTGTTTTTCTATGAAAATTATGCAAGCTGTGTGTGTGTGTGTGTGTGTGTGTGTGTGCAGTTAAACACCTGTGTCAGCACCAGGGCACCTTAAAGTAACCAAATTCAGTAATTAGAAGGTATGTCTCCACACGTTTGGACCTGTTGTGCATATACAGTATTTACATTTTAATCCTCTGTGTTTATTGAAAACACCTCCTAAAAAATTGGAAAGGGGTGTCTAACCCCCGCCCCCCCAAAGTTAACTGAATAATCACAATGTAACAGGGATGAGAACATGTGCTGGAAATGCAGATTCTAAACTTTCAAAATGTTTATTGTTACATTAATTACACTGCTACATTAATTCAGGAGTCTAGGATTGACGAAGTGAATGGAGGTTTTTTTAGTTCTAACCTAGTTGTCTTCTTTCCATAAATGCTGGTTGTGTTTGAAGATGGTAGAGCTATGTTGTTCTAGTGCTTGAGACTGGGCAAAGAAACAAAGCCGTGTGCATTCTTGTGTCGGTGGGGTGAATAAGAAAACGCCAGACAAGCGGCAAGGGGCGGAAATTATACCCCGGGATGTCAGATTTGTTGAGTCAGGCCGGGATTACTGTATGTTTCATGACTGCTGAAAACAGGCCAGAAAAGAGGGCTTCAAATGTTGCAGCACGTTTCCAGGCATGAGGCCGTTTTATGGTGTACACAGTCGACAGGAAGCAGGCTTTCATCTCTTCCATTTGAACAGCGAGGTGGAGGAGGGGCTGATATGTCTGGGTCTAGGACCCAGCCTGGCGAGCGCTGGCTTCTCTGTGCATGTTACACTTGAAACAAGGCTTTATGTTATACATTTGCATGCCATTTAAATTATATAAAATTTCCTTGTCTAATCTTGATGGTCTGGCATTTTATGTGGTATTTTTCATGTTTACAAGTTGAGTTCTAATCTCAATGTTTACCCTCAGGTCAGACTGTGTGGACATCCTGACCCACTGTGGGGACATCACACGCTTCACAGAAGGGCAGACCCCGGAGCGGATCTGTGACCTTTTGTCCCCTACTGATGACCCAGAGCGATGCATTCCCTTACACAAATACCTCAGTGAGTCTCTCGTATTCCTCGACTTAAGCTGATCTTTTTCTCTTTATGTTCATGATGTGATTCTGTATGTGAAACCACTTTGGTTCCCACAGCTCCCAGCCCTTTCGAAAACATCATTGAGGAGGTGATCCATCCCTGTAATCCCAACCCGTGTCCCAGCAACCATCTGTGTGAAGTGAACAGGAAGGGCTGTCACCCAGGACAAGACTGCCTGCCTTACTTCTGCGTCCCTGGTACTCGGTTTTGGTTTCACATCACTCGTATTTCACTCTTTAAGTGGCTGTGGAGTGTTTTAATTACAAGTCAGCAAGTGTACCATTTTCTCAGTTCCCAGCTGCTTGATAGTAACTGCTTGATAAAGACTAGTTGGTTAGAGGAATAGTTTGGTGAAGAAATAAATGTAAGGTAGCATCCCCACACACTGCTCCCCAACGTTGTGTCCCTGGCTGTCTGCTACTTCACTTGAATGGGTGAATGGGTTGTGGTGTGTTTATGCATGACAAAAATGGGCACTTTTAAAAAACAGCTTCTTGTCTGAGACAAGTATATCCCAGTTTTTGGGCCAAAATGCTGTACATTTGATTGTTTACCAAAGTTTTTTTTAAAGTAATGTCTTAATCTTTATGCGGATATCTTTCTGGTTGCAGGCTGCAAACTAGGCGAAGCATCTGAATTTCTGGTGCGCATGGAGGCGAAGATCCAGGTGCCAGTGCGCAGCGGTCAGGTGGGCTGCTATGAGGTGTGTGTCTGTGGCCAGAGTGGCCGGCTGGAGAACTGTGCTGAGATGCCCTGTGTCGACACCACCAAAACCTGCACCGTTGGAGGACAGAGGAAAAGTGAGACACGCTTGATTCTCAGATTTCACCTTTTTATTCATTTTTTCAATGTATTACTCAAACCAGAGATGCTGTCAACATACATAAAGGTCTTCTGGAAAATTAGCATGTACACTACAAATCCAAAAGTTTGGAGACTCGAGTTTGTAGACTTTCCGCTGGAATTATAGATGGCACTGGGGAGGTTGAACCAGAATACTGTTCTAAAAATGCTTTATGCTAGATGTTGGAGCCATTTTTGGTAATGTCAACACAAAATTAATTCCTTTGTCCTTTTATTTATATGTTCGAATCAATGTTCAGGCAACAGCGACTTTATAGCGGGCTGTGGTCCACTTCAACCTATTTAACCCAAATTGAAACTGAGCAACTGAAGGTGTATAAAGGAATATAAATAAACAGGTAATACTAATAAATATATATTATACGAATAATAATCACTTTCAGTTTTCATTCGTTAAATGTCCAAAAATTTCATTTTGGCTCTGAGGAAAACATTCCAAAGCTGATGTTCTCTCCAAGAGGAAAAAAGCAATTAACAAGGTTAGCATATACTAATGATATGGTTTTTAATCATAAGCCACAATATTAACATTTATGTATTTTCAGCTTATAGACATTCTAACAGGCTACACTACAGGTCATCTAACAATCTCTAAAAATACACATGAACTGACCATTTGTTTGATCGTTCACCCCCCCAAAACATCCTGAAATTTAGGAGGTGCTAGGTTATTATTTGTTTTGATTTGCTTATTTAAAAAATACACTGAAGTCATTTTTGTAGAACATTATTGTGAGAATTTGATTGCATTCAGCCAAGAGCCAAGGTCAGGTACTGATGTAGGATGATTAGTTCTATTGGATGGAGCCTCATCACTCCAGGGAACACAATTCCACTTCTCCACAGCCCAGTGCTGACGGAGCTTTATACCCTTCTGGCCGACGCTTGACCTTGAACATGCTGATGATAGGCTCAGGTATAACTGCCCCATGGTCTTATCTGTGCAGATGCAACTTGTGTGCACAGTTGAACAGGCGTCCTTGTAGTTTTAGACATATGATATTGTTTCATTTGCTACTGATTAACAACAGTTATCTAAATGTAAAACCTTTAGATGCTTTTAATAAAAGTCTGGGGTTCTCTCTAGTCACAAAAGATAAGAAAACAAAATTACAAGGCCAAAACCAAATGTTGCCCCAAGCTGCCTCCTGCATCTGTGAGAATGGACTAACAAAACACTACATTAAACGAAGAAAGTAAAAGCCACCACATGCTGGAACTTCCTTCCTGTGGTCTCTTTTCTGGGCAGTATAAAATGTCACCAAGGAGCTTTCAGTGGGACTTTTTGTCCCTCCTCGGCACGAGACCAGTGGTGCTGTAAGTGAGCATGATTCATCCGTCTTTCATCAACCTTCAGTGCAGCAGCATTCTGTTTTTGGTGACTGACGCCTAGTGGCGTGGTGTTCTTGATGATGACAGCTGAAATTTGTAACCTGGAGGCAGACAGACTAACAGTAACCACCACTGCTATATTCATAATTAGTAAAGAATATTTGCTGCCGGCTCAGGCTTCTAAGCAAGCAAATATACGACTGAACATGAAATATATTCTCATGAAAGCAAAGCATTGCAAGTGCTTAAGTAGCTCGCAAGTCTCTTGTAATTGAAGGCAGGGTTTCACCATTACAGACGCTCATAAATGCCTCTTTTGTAAACAAAACATTTTAATGCCGGTCGGTTTGAACCTGAATGAGTTTATTGCTTTTTCTTTCATGTTTATTTTTACTCCACTTCTAAGGGGGTCCGCCATCTTGGGCTTATTCGAGACAGATGTGGTTTGCTTAAGAGAGGACTAGCATGGCTTAAAGGCCCGCTTCTAGAGTGTTAAGTAAGGAAAGTGAAGTGATCTTAAGGGGATTTTATTAGTTCCTAGAGGAAGGGTTTTGCAGACTGCCACACTCTGCCCTGACTCTACTCCTCAGAGTTCAAAGGAAGCAGAGGGCCTGTATAGACGACGTGTGGTGGAGACACATTGAGGAGGATTTCCTAACAGCTTTCCTAAGTGTTAGCCATCAGCTTTCCTGGGATATGCTGAACCTCCGCTTAGTTGATTAGTTGCTCTTGCTTCTCACATTGTTTATTTGTTTGAGTAATCCTTTGTTTGACAAGTTAGCTTATATGCAGCAAGCAGGTTAGAACTAAAACAACAGATAAATACATATAGGCCAGTTTTCACAACATCATAGAGTAGTGGTGCTATTCTAGTGTTTAATTTTCTATATACTGACAGGACCCAGGACCCTGGATCAGAACTCCTACTCAGCTTTGTGAATATGGGCCTTTATCTTGCTTGTATATCACTGCCTGGAAAATGTTAAAGCTGTGTTGAACTCTACTGATTCAAAAAGTTGACTGTAGTTGAGTCGAGTAGGTTTATTTTCATTTCAGCCACATACACAGTACATACTAAAACCAAGCAATGTTCCTCCAGGCCCAACAACAGAAACAGAACTGAACACCACAGGACTGCAAGTGACCGATACTGTATTCTAGCAGCTTAGAGTTATGTGAAGTTACATGTGAAGTTACATGTGCAAAAATGGATTCCTTCAGCTTTATACATGCCTGAGAAAAAAAGCTATGAAGTAGTGACACCAGAGCAGGCTAATTCAGGTCCAAAGTGTAAAAATCCTCCCCAGTATGTTGTTCTGACCACCTGGCTTCTTTATTCTTCTCAAAACTCTATTGTCCTGCAGCAACAGTATATAGGTGGTTGGAACTTGGACCTAATTTACCCAACTCTGAGTGACACTGAACCACACTGAACCACTGCTCTGACTGGTTTTGACTGGCTTACTGGTTTGTATCTCCTAGATCATGGAGAATCTTTTAAGGTAGATTGTCACTTGTGTTCCTGTTACGCTGGAGAGACCATCTGCTCCTCCCGCCAGTGCCACAGTCCAGAGCGGTCAGATGACGAACACTGCCTCTTCGTAGGTGAGTGAGTGTTGCACATTGAAAACATACAGTAAAATATATGTGTTGAGTAAATGTTTAAAAATTGGGAAAAACACAAATTAGAATATATACAAATGAACAAGAATAAATTGTTATTTGTACTTGTTTGTTGTGTCTGTCAGTGTGTTGGCAGCCAGGTATTTGTTGTTCCTCTCCAAAACCTGGTTCAGCTTCAGAAAGGTAAAATAAATGTGCTGGTGGTGCAATTGAGCAAAATCAGTTGAGGAATCAAACATCATAGCACTGGTCAGAAAAATCTCTATTTAATATGTTGCCCAAAATGTTCCACCCCAGCATGGTCCTGCTTTCTACTATCTACTTCATCTTCAGTTGTTTGTCTCTCTCTCTCTCTCACTCTCTCTCTCTCTCTCTCTCTCTCTCTCACTCTCTCTCTCTCTCACTCTCTCACTCTCTCACTCTCTCTCTCTCTCTCTCTCTCTCTCTCTCTC
>JBBPDC010000007.1:7420450-7436413 GCA_037974485.1 Hemigrammopetersius urotaenia | reverse complement strand
TTTTTTTTCTCTCTCTCTCTCTCTCTCTCTCTCTCTCTCTCTCTCTCTCTCTCTCTCTCTCTCTCTCTCTCTCTCGCCTGTAGGCCTTCCATGTGACTGTGCAGATCATTTTGTTCCTGTTTGTGCCCGTAATGGCCGCACGTACCCCAGCGCGTGTGTTGCACGCTGTGTGGGATTCCAGGACAATCAGTTTGAGTTTGGCTCCTGCAGAAGCTCAGAACCCTGCTCACCAAACCCCTGCCAGAGAAACCAGAGGTGAGGGCCTTTTAGTTCTGAAACCCTCAAGTCCATGGTTTATGGAGTTATGATGTGAGCTGCCAAAGAGGGGTGAGCCTTGGTTGATGAAAATGTTCATCATTTTACCACACTGTACATCACAACAGGCAAACAGGCAAATGTAAGAATCTGACAACCAGTTGTCATGGTTAGATGACTGGATCAGAGCATCTCCAAAACGGCATATTCTGTGGGGTGTTTCTGGCAGTGTGGGCTACCTACAAAAGTGGTCCAAGATAGCACAACCAACTAGCAACAAGGTCATGGGCACCCAAGGCATAATCGATGCACATGGGGAGTGAAATCTAGCCAGTTGATCCCACAGAAGAACTACTTTAGTACAAATTGCTGAAGAAGTTCATGCTGGATAGATAGAAAGATATCAGAACACATCTGAGTGCCCAGGCTGAATCCTGTCCACCACAAAAAGCATTGAAAGGGCATAAGATCTGAGGCATGGAGCAATGGTAAAGGTAGCTTCGTCTGAAGAATTGTAGTTTCTTTTGAATGATGTAGATGGCTGAGGAAAAAAGGTGAGACCAGAATGTCCTTCAGGAAAAAGACAAGCCCGCTTAGCTGCTCTGGTGGCATGATGGAGACATTCACAATGTTAGACAGGTGGGTATGGGTATATAGAACAATGTAGCAAATATTACGTGGCAAAATGAAAAAAACAAGATGCAGCCATGCACATTGTGCCATCAAGAATGATCATTGATCAAATGAAGATTGTAATAAAATATCTCCTTGTTTACTTGAGAACTAATGTTTAGAGTGGAGTGTTCACTTCCATCAGAATACCCAGTTGTTTTAATGAGTTACAAATAATACATTGCATGGTCTATGGGCCCTATCTCTTAGTTTCTCAGTTATCAGAAGTAAATATTCACTACAAAAGAATTAAAAAATAAAACTTGATAAAGCTTTTAATGCACTAAGCAGCCAGTAGAGAGCGCTCCACAGATGTAGTGTGGATTTCACTTCATTGTCCCAGTTTCTGTTGTTTAATGTGAGGAAAGTTAACTGTAAAGAACATTAAAGTTATTCATCCAGATGTCTTCAAATATTCAAATACAACACGTATAGAACGTAAAAATAGATACGGCTTCCATAAAACAATGAGAGGATCAGGTTGATATGACATGTGTGGGTGTGATGGCAGTGCTGTCTGCTCACAGTCTCAGACACTGATATTTTAATCTCTGGGAAGAATTGAATCTGATTTCATGCCATTTCCTCCGCTCCAGTCTCAGCCTTCCTCAGGGTTTCCATGCTTATCCCTGACAAGCTGGCCTCAGTGTTTGTTCAGGTGTGATGCTCAGCCCTCCCCATCCCAGGCTAATTTTGCCTGGAGCAGTATATGCCGAGAGACCATATTGTTCTAACCTTTCCTCCGGATGTTCCTGCTGGGCCGTGAGCCCTTTAGCCTTAGGAGATCTAGCTCTTTCGGGGAATGGACGTCATGGACGCCATGGATCTTACATTAGCGTTAGCAGCATGCTAATGTATGTTCCCTCCCTGGTATAAAATCTAATTAAAACTATGAATGCTGTTGATAAAGAGCTCAAGTCAACCTCACGTATCACTACGCCTGCTTTGGTTAAATTGTATTTGAATGAATTAGGTTGCTTTTAACCTTGCTGCTTTCTTTATGTTCTGCCTGTTCATTGCAGAGTGTGCAGATTTTTCTACAGCATGTCATATATTGTTCTCCTCTGCCATACTTTGAATTCATTTTTTTTCTTGCTTTGACTTCAGCCTGCCTGCACGCAGACTGCAGCTCATCGCCAGTAACCTTACGAGAGGGTCTCACAAAGCTCTTGAGCACATCAAATATGTCTGTGATTGTCTGTGCCTCCTTCTAAGATAAATGTCTTTTGGAATCTGTCTTATGTATCAACCAGCAGCATGTTTCATAACATGCCTTCCTGGCGCAGCGTTCAAAGAGAAAGCTTTGCTCCGTTGTTTGTTCTTTTGTAAACAAAGCGATAAAATGGCGGGCCCTTGCTGTTAAAAACCTGATTGAGGAGGTTTTATGGAGCCAACCTTGATGCACTGAGTCTGGTTGCCATGGAGCCAAGTTGCATATGTCTGATACAGATAGTTGCCTCATGTCTTGTACTTTAACTAAGAGCTGAGAATAGGAGTTTTATTCCAACAATTGTTCCAGAGTGACTCTCCTCCCTTTTAAGATACTTATAATGTTAGAAAAAAGTATTAATCTTTTTTTCCATTTGCCTTTATATTTTATGTACTCAAACTTAATTGAATACAATGATAATTAGACACCCTTAATTACTTAACCTACTAATTAACCAAATTTAGTTGATGCCTGGGATCAGTTAGAATAGACACACCCACAGTATCCCCCAACACCACTAAAGTAGAAGCTAAAGACAGCTAAAAGGTCACAACATGCAGCACATTATTAGAAAAGTAAATATCAGATTTCTTCCATGAGAGCAGTGCTGATTCTGGGAGGTCATGACCTGTTCGAAGGAACGGCAGGTTTTGTTTGCCTCAGATAAGGTCAGGGTTAATGATTTCACCCTAAGAAAAAGTTGGGCAAAATTGATATCCATGGGAGAGTTGCATAATGAAAACCACGGCTGCCTGAGAGGAACATAAAGGCTTGTCTCACATTTGCCAGACAGGACAACACCTTGATGACCCCGAAGACATTTGGAGTAATGGTTTGCTGACTGATGAGTAAAAAGTGGGAATTTTTGGAAGACAACTGTCACGTTAACACCCAACGTAAAGTCAACACAGCATATAAGAACATCATACAGACAGACAAATGTGGTGGTGGTAGTGAGATATTTGCTCCTTTAGGTCCTGGGCATCATGCCATAACTTATGGAGCCATGAATTCTGCTCTCTCAGAAAATCAGAATTTGATTTTCCTTCAAAAAGAGAATTCATTATTGTAGAAATACAGCACAGCTCTTTATCAGTGCAACAGTGTGATAACCAGTACTTCAAAGTGTTAATCACTGTGTTGTATTTATACTACCTGCTCAGTTTGAGGAAATGGTATATGAACCTATTATTTATTATTATTATTCTCAGGTGCATCCCAAAGCGGCGGGTGTGTCTGACGAACATGACAGACTACCCCTGTCTGCAGTACGAGTGTGTGAGCCGCCCAGCTGGCTGTGACCCGAACCAGCTGGATCCAGCCTGCGACACAGACAACATGGAGCACGCTAATTTATGTCTTCTCTACCAGCAAGGCAAGACCCTTGCCTACATGGGACACTGCCAGGTACACAGTCAATGAAACTTTATTAAAGTATATAATGAAGTGAAGTTATGAATATGAATTCCCTTTGCTCAGACCAAGTGTCCCGTTTTTGTTTTTTTTTGTTTTGTTGTTTCCAGACCTTTATTTTATATGCACATAATGCTTAAAACAAGTCCTCCTCTAGCAGTCAACAAATGCTCAGCATATGCGGAAGCCTGTTGAAAAAGCGTCCCAGGTGGCCCCTCATGAAGCTACTTGAGAGAGTGCCAAGAGTGTCTAAAGCTATTTCAAGACAAAAATGGATCATTTGAATGAAGAAGATAAATTAGATTTGTTTAACAGTTTTGTATAATTTTGTGTGTGTTAACCCACAAATTTGTGAATAATTGAATAATGTTTGACTGAATAACTTGTACAGTGCCAGTAAATACACCGAAATGAAATAAGGTCTGCACATTGTGTGATCACTGCAGCACAAGAAGCATTTTGTCATATAACTTCATTTGTGACCTGAGCTGACAAAATGAGTCACAGTGACCCAAAATTCAAAATTGGAATCCTAGAAAAAATGAGGGAAAAAAAAGCTTTAAAATGATATCTTGGTCAAAGCTGTATCTTAAACGGTTGTCAAGTTACAATAATTTGAATTATGGTAGCACAGCACCATTTTCCAACTGCAAAACCGAGAAAATCACATTTAAAGTTTTTGTCATTTTTTTGTTGATATCTTTAACAATCCATAGCATTCAAAGAGATGCACCCAGTATTCAACAACATTTTACTACAGGCATTTAGATACTTAGAGAAATACACTGAATCAGACTGAAGCTTCAATTATTTCAAAATTTGTATTGAATACTTATCAAATAATTAATATTTTTGTAAGATTTGAGAGCTGCAGCTCAACTTAAATAGCCATTTAAGTACATTTTCACAATTATTTCTATGATGAAACTTTGGGAGATTCATTTTGAAGACCTTTTCTTTCATATTAGACCAAAAAAGAAAATCAATATTTTTGACGTAATCGGCCTGTATCTAAATAGAACGCCGACTTCCGACTCATTACGGCAGATCCAGTCACATTTTGTGAAATTTGCATAATCAGTTTCAGTGAGCAGAAGGTGCTTGCTCTGTACATGTGTGACAACAGGGGGCGCTATTTTTCACAAAATGACAGGAAACAACAGTGTGCGCTTGGCTTGTCACCCCAGGCCCTAGATTCCAGGGACTGGGTCAGGAGACTACATCCACGACATTAACAACTCCCGTCTGCTGAGGGCACAGCCATTCATTTGCCTGCGTCTAAAAACAGTAACCTGAGCACAGAGTCAAGCCAGTAGACTGTTTACTGAAGAGAAGAACTTTCAATACAGGTGTGGAGCATGGTGTGTTTCCAGGGTTAGAACAGTGTGAGGATAATGCGTGGAGTGGAATTACCACTTTGGAATCACCATATAAACACCACATAAATCACAGGTGTGATTAAAAATACATTATTTTAATTAAGCGTACTTTTCCAGTTTGAGCAGAGGAAAAAATATGGAGTCATTCAATGTGGAGAAAAAAATGATCTAGAAAATAACAATTACCAGTGAAAGTCCAAAAATGCAAATGTACCTGGAGTGAAAAGAGTGCTTGCAGATCTCAGTGAGCTGTTGGTCTCGCTAATTGAAAAGAAACATGGCCCCACAAAGCGAGTTTTGACAGTTTGGAAACTGTGGGTAGACCAAGGAAGACGTCAAAAAGTCAAGATAGAAAATTCAAAGCAATATTAAAGCCTTGAAAACAGAAAATGCACAACAAATGAAAAAAACGAATGGGTATAAACAGGGTTTGTGACAAGACTGTAAGAAATGGGCTAAATTAAATGGTGTTTACATTTAGAAAGGCCAAACCAAGGCCTGCATTGAGACTCAAATGGAAGAAAACAAGGTTACAGTTGTCTAAAGAGAAGCAGTTGTTGAGTGTGGGAGATTGGGTGACAGTGATGAATCACGATTCTGCACTGGCCAGGGAGATAATGCAGAAACCTTTGTCTGGTAGAGAAGGTAATTTACACTATTCTTCCATTGAAGGAATTGAAGAACTTGTTACCTTTATCGTGAAACGTGGTCCTGTTTCAGGGAGGGGCTAATGACTGCAGGTTTATTGTTGCACAGGACCATTTCTTTCAAACCATGCATCATACCCTTTCAAACAAACATTTCTTTGTGCAGTTTCTCTAAGTTGTTGAATAATAGGTTCATCTCTTTGCTGCTTTTGACAATAAAGAGACTGCAGTTACAATAGACGCATATCTGTAGTTGGTATAATGTTCCTGGCAGCACTCAGACATTGATGTGCAGCACGTCCTCGTGTAAACAAAGAGGCAGGATGATTTTCTTAGCTATGTGTCACGAGACGGGCATTTTTCATGTAGATGCTTGCAGTACTTTCTGTGTCTTACAAATACAGCACTTGAAGCAGTGACTAGCGTGGCCAAACACATGGCTTTCAGACATGCCATGAGCTGCACAAGACCACCTTTTTAGAAGTCTGGACCACTCCTGGTCTCGAAAACAGCTTTCACATATGGCTAAATGACTGACCATCATTCTGGCCTCCTGTTGACAGGTTTCGGGCAGATTGCCTCTTAGAAAAAAATCACATAGGCATATTAAACGAACTCTCTTTTTCGCTGCCGGCTTATCACTGCAAATTAAAATCCCTCTCAGATTTCTGTCGATGTTGTGCTACACTTAGTGAAATGTGAGTATTTAGAATCATTTGTCAGCACTTCAGCCATGTGGTGTGGGTTTTCTTTCTGGTGCTCAGGTTGCTCCTGCTAACTGGCTCCACGTTTCCTGGGGTCAGGTGTTGTGGAAACCAGGCAGATCAATTACAAGCTCATTAAAACACCTCAGTTAAGGCAGCAGGCCAGCTAACAAGGACATGTGTGCGCTCATATTGTTGGCAGTCATGTTTAAAGAGAGAAGCAATCTGCCAGTTCATTTGCCACCACAAGGCTTTTCATTAGCTAAATAGACTCTGGAACCCTCGCATTACTTGACACAGGGCTGATTTTCCCCAGCACCAATTAAGCTTAGTCTTGGATTGATATGCACTATGGATGGAAATGTGAAATTTAAGTTGCTGTGTTAGGCATGGCTTAACCTGTTCTTTGGTAATTATGACTTTATCTTTAATGGTCCATAATAAGGGAAAACAAACATTTTTTATGTGTGATGTACTATGCAAACATTGTTAATTTCAAAATTGTACCCAGTACCCTTCAGGCCACAGTTCATGGACACCATATATGGTGGCTAAGCTACAGACACTGAAGTTATAATGTGTGTTTCCATACTGGCTGCTTAAACGTTACACAGCTAACAGGAACAGGAGTCTTTAACAGATCAGTTTAAATGCACAGGAAAAATAGTTTGTTTATTTGTAAGAGATGAATAGAGTTTGGAAAACAGTCATGTTAAAATAATACCTTGTGATATGTGAGGTTGCCTTGGGGAAGTGGGTGGCACAGTAGTGCTGCAGGTAACACGGTCACCTCACAGTGAGCTGCTCCTGGGAGGCCAGTGGTTCTTTCCATGTTCTCCCCATGTCTGTGAGTTTTCACTGGGTACTCTGGTTACCCCCCACAGTCCAAAGACATGCATGTCAGGCAGATTGGAGATGCTAAATTAGGGGTGTATGTGTGCGTGCGTGCGTGCGTGCGTGCATGCGTGAGAGAGAGAGAGACTGTCCTGTGATGGACTGGCCACCTTTCAAGGATGTTTCTCAGCCATTTACCCTGTGACTGCTGGGATATGTGAAAGGATTTTTACTAATGAATCTCTATTCATATAAAAGCAGGCTTTCACTATTTAGGCTATCATTAACTGAAATGATGACCTACATTAGCATGAGAATAGGTTTAACCCAATTCAGGAAATGTCTTCAACCTTTCTACACTCTTGGCGTTTTTAAATCCTTTGTGTGAACTCATTTCTGTTTGTGTGTTGTGTCTGCAGGATGCCTGCAGGTTACGTCAGGAAGTGTGTGGACACAACGGTGAGACGTACAGCACAGTGTGTGAGGCGTTCTCCGACCGCGTGGCTGTGGATTACCACGGAGTCTGCCATGCAGTCGGTGCAGTGTCCGAGTTCATGGCTGACTCTGGCTGCAACGCGGTGTCCTGCCCACCCCTCTCCACACAGGGCTGCAACCCCGTCACCCCACCTGGTCAGTGCAGCTGCCCACCACACACACAAGCATGTAGTAGTCCATAAAGTTATAGTATTGATGCATTTGTGTGTTTGTTTTTGAGCATTCACACGTCCTGGTTTTGTGTGAGTGCAAGAGAATATAATGGTTATATATATAAGAGACACTGCACTGTGCATTTAAAATCTAGAATTTCTTACTAAATCAATGTCCCCCTTTTGATCAGATCAGGATGACATAGCTGGCATGGCTCATGTGTGGGTGCGCCAGAGAATGTCATTCTATAGGCAATGCCAAAACATTGTGTTTTACTCCACATCTAACCTTACATTGTATAAAAGTAAACCTGTGTGTGCGTGTGTGTGTAGGTGCCTGCTGTCCTGTGTGTGCTGGAATGTTGCAGATTCTCTGGAATAAACAGCAGATGAATATCTTTGCGAAGGTGATTTATCTTCTAATTCTCTTGTTCTCCTCTGTATTTATATTAAAGCATTCATTTAAGTAACAGCAGCCAGACAGTAGATGGCAGCATGGGTCACAGTTATACAAATGCACCTCAGTGTGCTAGATAGATAGTTTGTTCGATAGAAACTTGATTTATCCCCAAGGAGAAATTCTGACATCCAGTATCTTATTCATAAATAGATTAAAATAGATATAATACTAAAAATAGATCATATAAAAATAGAATAATAAAACAGAAAGTCTTGTATCCTGCAATGATAAAGAAAGCAACCTTTTTTCTAAAGCCATTCATTATGTATTTATATTTTTCAGCACAGTTTGATCCACATTGTACTCTTCATTGCTAACACTGCCTGAATTGCCTGATCTGATAAAAGTCCCTATAATTATATATACATAACTTTAAAGATCTTTGTTTGGCAGATTACCCAGTACTTTACCAGATGTCCTAATGTGAAGTAATTGTTTATATTTTCAGCTGAACCGGAATCAGCCGGTAACAGTGCATGACATTCTGCGGATCCTGCGGCTGCACATCTCTGTTCCTCAGTGTGATATCTTTGGCTACCTGAGCATCGACTCTGAAATCGTCATCCTCATCGTACCTGTCGACCAGCAGCCCACACCACTGCAGGTGTGTGTGTGTGGGTGTGTGTGGGTGTGTGTGGGTGTGTGCGGGTGTGTGCGGGTGTGTGCGGGTGTGTGCGGGTGTGTGCGGGTGTGTGCGGGTGGGTGCGGGTGTGTGCGGGTGGGTGCGGGTGGGTGTGTGTGTGTGTGGGTGTGTGTGTGTGTGTGTGGGTGTGTGTGTGTGTGTTTTTGTAAGCAACATTTCAGCAGCGTTTTTAACCATATTACTTGCATCTATGTCAGTAATGAAGTAATCAATGAGATGGTGTTCCAAATCCAGTGATTTGTTGTTTATGTGCTCATTACTCTTGTGTAGGTAACAAGAAAAGTTTTTTTTTATTTTATTTGTTCAAGAACTGATATGTTACTGATATAGCTTTTTACTTTTTCCTTACATTCTAAAACTTTTAGATTTGCTTTCATGTTTTTCAGTATTTTTTTTTAATTACTGCAGTGTAGCTACTTTCTGAAAGTCATTAAAATATATATACACCTACTTGCCGCTGTACAAAAAAAAATATGTCCTCCCTTTACCCCAGGGGAAGAGTTTCTTGTTCTTGCATCATATTTCAGACATGTATTTATTCTACCTAAAAATACTACCTCATTCCAAATCATCAAGTTGCCATATGTGTGCTTTTCATTGCAATGTGCAATTATTGGGATTCTCTCCTTCAGACACTGTCTGTATTCATGGCTTTTAATTGCACCTTTAAGCATGTCCATCTGCTCTCACTGTACCTGGTGGCTTTTTCCTGCACCTTTATTACCTCCTGTGATGATATTGCAGGATCTTGCGGATCATGCACCTGTCAAAACTTGCAAGTAATGTTTCTATGGGAATATAAAAAGGTGAACGCGTTTAAGATAACTGATAAGATAACCCCTTATTAGTACAGAAATTTTATAAAAACGTGTATACCGTCTGTACCTAGTAGAAGCAGACATTGGATAATACAAAGTAGTAATGCACTAACGCCCCCCCCCCACACACACACACACACTACATAAACGGCCAAGGGCATGTTCATTACACTTCATTCCTAAGCAGCAGTGTGTGTCCCTTCTCTATCCGCAGATCGAAGCCTGCAGCAAGGAAGCTGAGAAGATTGACTCTCTGATCAACTCGGGCAGCCCCACACTGGTGTCTCACGTGCCCCTGTCCGCCTTTCTCATGTCCGAGCTGAAACTGTCCACCGTTAGTTCTGCTGCTCCCTCCAGCACCTCCTCCCTCTCTTTACCTCTCTGTCTCTGTGTCACACTCCTCCTCTCCTTCACAGAGAGGGCCCCATGGAATGCTTAGACACAAGTGCCCCCGTGCTCCTCAGCGTCTGTTGCCAAGCAACCAGGACCTCACCAATGACCACTGACCTCCCCTGGCCATACTGTTTAGTTACTGGAAGCGGCTCTGGTATGCACAGCCTCGACAATCGGGAAAAAAGCTGATGAGAACAATCATTCTAAATATGCTGGGACAGTTTTGGACTCCTCAGATCATTAATGAACTCTGAATCACAAGATGTATTACGGCGTGGTGGAAAAAGAGGGAAGAGAAGGAAGTGGAGTGATCTCTCTGCTCTTCTCCTCTACCTTTCAGTTCCATTTTACTGGAATAGCTACTCCTCTGTGTGTTTCCAGATATCAAAGTTTTAATACTTTTAAATCCTTTATAAGAGGAGCTGATTTTTAAAAAGCACTCAATGGAAGTGAATAAGGCATTCCACCGCAATCTGAAAGGGATCTTTCTTTGTTCCTCCCTGTAGATATTGTAATAAACTTTAAAGGAGGAACTTAGAGCCATGTTAATGAATATGACAATCATATCGCTTATCCACAAGTGGGTAATCATAACAGTATGCCTTGCTTATACAGTTTTTATATATATAAAAATATAAATATATGTAAATGTTTTTATATGAAGCATTGCAGAATCTAAAAATGATGTTGATAAAAATAGTTAAATGTTTATTATAAGATGTTTTCTGATCTGGTGATCAGAGTCACAATGTGCCATTTTTAAAAATCTTATTCTTGCATGATGACAATTATGAAGTGTTTTTACAGAAAGCTTTGTATTATGTGTCCTGTGTGTCCAGTTACATGTTGTCTCTATGCCTATGTCACACGAAGGGTCTACAATTCTTTAACAGTATTATTGTGCTTAGGCAGCTTTGTAGCATTCCCAACCAATGGAGTTTTGTACTGTCCTGTGTGTGTCTTTGTGTGTTCGCAACTCAACCGATGTGTATTTTTATAAGATAATAATAAAAGTGTTCATATTGCCAAGTGTATATTGTGGCAAACCTGCTCAGCGTTTCAGCATTGCTTCAATGTGTTTGAATTCTGTTGTAGTTGTTAATTATAAAATACTAGTTATCCTGACCCTTTCGATGATTACGAAACAAAATTTTCATTGGTCTACAAAGCCATTAATCCACAGACTGACAGAAGAGTTGACTGATACATGGTAAGTTTCAGTATTAATTTTGGTGAGCACCTTTTGAGTGCGGCATGTTTAGTTCAGAATCGTTCTCCACCAATAGCAATAGCGAAAAGTTTATTTGTGTGAAGTGTATGTTAGTTGGAGAAAGTGTCAGAGTTAGACGAGCTCATCTGGACTCTAACCAGGAGATGAGATTCAGGGGTGTTGCTAGGAACTCCAGCTGTAGAGCCCTCACAGCAGTGCAACTGCAATAAGCTTCCCCTGCAAGTACCACTTTCTTATTCATGTGAAAGTGAAAGTGACTATTCTGTCATACATGAACACACCACAGCACAAACTTCAACCTCTGCATTTAACCCATTCACCAAGTGAAGCAGGGGGAAGCCAAGAACACGGCGCCTGGGGAGCAGTGTGTGGGAACGGTACCTTGCTCAGGGTACCTCAGAGGTGCCTAGCGGTCCTGGGAATCAAACCCACGACTTTCTGATCACAGGGTGAACTATGGTTATAGGGAATTCAGTTATGCAGCACCAACTACAGTTAGGTGTATACTGGGAGCCACGGTGCCTGACATTGTAGGGAACCTGAAGCTGTTAGCTACCCATAGGTATGAGAGGATAGTGATTCATGTAAAAGCTAATGATATTTGTCTGTGGCAGTCAGAGGTCACTAAGTGTAATGCTAACGAGGTGTGTAAATTAGTCCAGACTATGTCCGACGCCGTCATATGCTCTGGCCCCATCCAAGTGCACCTCAGCCCTGAGGCCTACAGAAGACTTTGGGAATTGAATTGCTGGATGTCCAAGTGGGACTTGGAAAACAGCATGGGTTTTATTGGCAATAGGTCTGTGTTCTTAGCCCAGAACGGTATACACCCCTCGCGGGAGGGTGTTGCTTTCATCTCCGGCAGCATAGCCCAAAGCTTGTTAGCTATCTGGCAGTGCAGCACAAGTAGTTGCTTCTGACAAATCACCACAGAGAGAGACTGGATAAACTAACAATCTGCTGACTGCCTTGATTTGTCACCTGGGTTCCACTCTATCAAGACTCTGTCCCCCAAACGAAACAGAAAAGTATCTCTCAAAAAAACAAGAAGCTCAGCACTTTAGATCTCAAGCTAAACCTGGGACAGTTTAATTTAAGATTGCTTGCTCCTAAAACTGTTTTTGTTAATGAAATAACATTAACATCTTGATGCCTTATGGCTTACAGAGATCTGGATTAGACAAGTTTGTTGCTCTAAATTGTCCCACACCTTCAGGTTACAACTACGTACACAGTCCTAGACTAAACAGTAGAAGGGGAGGTGCAGGAACCATATATAGAAATGCCTTAATTATTCATTAGAAAACAGTTTAAGTTCACGTCCATTCAAAATGTATTTCTTAACATTACTTGTGTAGATACAAAAAAGATCTCTTTCTCCCTGCTCACTGCCCACAGGCCACCATGGCCATATACAGCGTTCTTACAAGAATTCAGTTGTTTCTTAGCAAATTTAGCCGTACAAAGTGATACAGTTATAATTGTTGATGATATCCAAGTGGTTTTAATATCCACTTAAATATCCTACTCACTGCTGTGGTCACACACTTGATTTAGTATTGACTCTATGTGGATAACATAGCTACTCTTCCTCAGATCACCACCTCATCACATATGAACTTCATCTTAATCATATTGTAAGCCCATCCCCCAGCTTTTGTAGTCATACAATAACATTCGCTACTACGAGTAATTATCGGGCCTCTCCTATCAGCATTAAACTCCTCATTTAGTATTGTTACCAACCAAAAATGTTTAAACTAGCAATCATTAAGCCTCTAGGATGAAAAATTCCAATCTGGGTTCCAGCCTCATCCCAGCACAGAAACAGTCCCAGTAAAGACAGTAAATGATCTATTACTTTCTGATGACAAAGAGTTTGTTTCTTTGCTGGTTCTGCTTGACCTTAACGCAGCATATGACACCACTGACCACTGTATTCTATTAGACAGACTAGAAAACCTGGTCAGAGCCTTAGTCTGGTTTACATCATACCTGACTGACCGCTATCAGTTTGTAAGAGCTAATGGGAATCCTCCTCAAGTAAAATATGGCCTTGTCTTGTTAGTTATCTCAATAGAGACTCTCTTTCTCTTCCTCTCCGGGACGACCAGTGAATGGTTGGTTCCCCTTTTGACTCTTGGCTCCTCCCGAGGTTTTTTCTCCAGCTTGGGGAGTTTTTCCTTGTCGCTGTCACCTTTGTCTTGCTCAATAGGAACCTGGACCTGAACTCTGTAATGTTGATTTGTTGGTTGTAAAAAGTGCTAGATAAATAAAATTGTATCGAACTGAATTGAATGTGAATCTCTGCTATTAATATATTCTCTGCTACAGTTTATATATATTGATGCACATTGCCTTAATTCACTCTGCTTAATTATGATTTGTATAGTAGTATTTATGATGAGGTACACTTTTAGTAAACTCACAGCTAGTGCTGTGGTGGGAATAATAGAGCTCTACATACATTAATCAACAACAAACCAGACCTCTAAAAGTAACCTTTTCCTTTCATCTGCAAACTGCTAGTGGGTCAAAAGAGAGCAGTGTTTTTTTTAATCTAACCACAACAAAAACCACTGCAGCTCACTAAATATTGCTACAGTTTTGACTAGATCAGAATGGAGGGTCAGATAAACAAAAATAAGGCTTTTTGGCAAAAAAGGAGGATTCGGTTTTAAAAAGGGATAGATATACAGTTCAAAAGAGAGGACAGAGGACCCTGGAGTTTCTGGAGAGAGTAAATAGTAAATGGTAGAACAAAAATATGCAGCTAACTTTTCAAATTCACAGGTGACATTAGTAGCAGGGAACTGCAAAATTTTCCTCAATTTCAGAATAACAACATGGTAGGAATGGAGAGGAATATCCTCTTATATCTTCACATTTAAATTAAAAACTGCATCACCCCTGTGGCATAAAGCAGAGACACTACAACATATATGTGTTGTCCCCAGAACTGTATTTATATATGATAGCTAACCCAATCTCTGATTCAGTTACGGTTGTTAAGTCATCTCTTTCAAATCAAAAGCACAAATAAATATTCCATTCACTCAGGTAAAAATGCCAATGGGCAGATATAAATGTATGTGAGACAGGTTCTCTGTTGTTTTGCTGATTATGTGCTTTAAAATGACTGGTCATGTTCATCAGTGCCACAGATCTATGGCAAAAATGCTATATTGAATCAGGTTCTTCAAAAAAATATTTTCAGCTGTTCTTCCCATCATAGAGTCATTAACTTAGCAAAGAAATAATTATGCATTAAGATGGTACTTTCAGTGACAATTTCCTAAAAGAGCCACACTGAAACCAAGCTTTAGGTTTTGGTCTGTTCATATATGTGTCATCTGTTCCTCTAAAGCTGGTGTGCTTTTGTCTCCTGTCTGTGATGAGCAGTTACTGAGCACTTGTTTGCGGTGAGAGACTTCCTATCAGATTATAAAAAACACGTTCTCATGCTATGGTCATCTTTATCTGATCTCGACAACAATCACAGTTCTTGCTATAAGCCCCAAAAACATGTTAGTTTTCACCGATTTTCAAATATTTATATGATGTCCATTTCCTAGTGGCAGTGGGGGAGGGTATGGGGCCAAAACTGTAAAGAAGGAAGTAGAAAACCAGAAGCTGCACTCTGTGTCGCTCTATTCTAACGCTCCCATCATGATGCTTTTATGCCTTCTATTCATTTTCATCACCATAAAGCATTCAGGTAAGTAAAATTTAAACTTAAAGCCCAGGTCTCTTCTGGTTAGTAACATGCAAAGAAAAAAGGCTAAAAAACACAGTATTGGAATACAGTAATTTACATTAAAAGCTAAGAGCAATGACTTCTTTGGTCTGTTACTGATACTGTTTTGGAAATATGTGGAATAAAACTGAAACCTTGAACTAAAAAATTTAGTAGCCTATACTGAGCTTTTTATAGTAATTTACCAGAAAAAAAATCTCCTTTATTAAATGTATTATTTAATTATATGAAGTTAAATGAACTTAAAAATCTTATTTTTTCTGAGTAAAATTGTTTTTACAGTTTTGTTCTTATGGTGATAAAAATTAATTCTGAGCCGAGCCATGGCTAGTTTTGTTATTTATTTATTTATTTTCTTTGATTACGGTGGTCTTACAGATACTGAGGACATCTTCACAATTGAAAAAGTACCTGTCCAAGAAGGAAAGACCATTATAATCCCTTGTTCATATGATCCAATATTAACCTATAATGTAAAGTATTTGTGTTCTGGACTAACTTGGCTTTTTTGTCAACCTGTTGAATATTCTGACCAGAGAAAAAATCACAAAACAGTGTCCGTCTCAGACGACAAAACCCAGAGAACATTCACTGTAACTATGAAGAACATATTGACTTCTGATTCTGGAAATTACTGGTGTGGTATTGACATTCCCAAGAATCATGATCGTGGGAAAAAGATTCAACTACAAGTCTCAAACGGTGAGTTTATGATCCTGAAATAATGTCTCCACCAATTTTAGTGATGTCTGTTTGCCTCCAAGAGATTTTATATACTTTATTAATCGCCAAAATCATGTCTCCACATTTAACCCATCCAAAGCAGTGCACACACACACACACACACACACACACACACACACACACACACACACACACACACACACACACACACACACA